>OY294054.1:25563088-25872846 GCA_958510825.1 Brachypterus glaber | reverse complement strand
CAAAATAAAGTAATTCGAATAATGTTTAAAACGAACAAATCATGGTACTAAACTCTGGTGATTTGGAATTTTGAAATAATTGGTTTTGAATTTTATGGCGAATATCTCACCCTATCAGCAGTTTATGTATTATGGCGATCATGTTGTGCCGTATATCCATTTGCGTATCTTTTAATTGAAACCATAAAAGTGCCCTTTTTGTATATCCCCACAGAAGCTCAATTTCATCATAATTCGAATGATGCGTCAATAAATCACACCATAAATTCAAACAACATAAAAATTTTATTATTTATTTGAATATCTTTTATTTCCATTTTAATTTTATATTTTTTAAAAAACATTTTGTTTTTATATTGATAAATAAATCTTTTTTTTTCACTGCTATATTTATGTAATATTTATTTCAAACATTTATGGCTCTTACATAAATAAAAAAATGAATCGGATAATTTAAGAATAATTTTAGAGTCAATCACATACTATATATATTAAATTAAGAGCTATCGACCGCTCCATTTGGCCGAACAAAAATTATTGATAGAAAAAATATCTATTCGATAATGCAAGTCAGAAAAGTTATAATCAACACAAAATAATGTAGGTTCAAAATTAAAATAAATGAAAACAACTAAAACATCAAAAGAATCACATTTTGGAACCAAGAACCTAAAACTTTCGTCTTAAATCAAAAATTCAAGATCTACAAAATAGTTTAAATTATGCCATAAAAAATAAATTGGTAGAATTATTTGTTAAATGAAAATAACCAAATCAGTCTTCTATAAATACAATGTCAAAATTAAATAATGTCACTATTATAAGAATATCCCATATATGGAATGTGTTCACTATTCTCCAACAATGTTGGAGCAGATGATTTCTAAATGCGAGTTGGACAAGCAAAAAGGTTTGATGGAAAGAATATCTATTCGATAAGGCCAGCTTTCTATAAATGTTCTGAGCGAGACTAAAGATGTATTATTGAATTTGTTCGAGGTCTTATGCCTCCCGTGGGGGCTATCTTATGTTACATCCAGCGTTGTCAGCATATATAGATTATTATATAGATATATGTTACAGAATATTACAGACATAAAAGTATCGACTGAAACAGAACTGCACTTTTAAAAATGTTTTGAATTTTCGGTCTTGTTTTCTTTAATTTTTTGGTAACATGCCTATTCATTTGTAATAAAAGTATTGCTTACAAAGATTTATTCCATATTCTCCTTTAAAATATTTCAATATGTTGAAGTTTTATTTTAAAATGAAATCTTTTGATTTCATTAAAATATTGTTTCTTTTTACAATAAAATGATGGCTAGATTTTTGTTAGGCGTTTACTAAAACACATTTTACGGCTTAATTTTAAAAGAAAATGTTGTTTTGTTATCTTAAAATATTGATGTAGTGCGATATTTTTTATTCTTTTTAATTTAGTTTACAAAACTTAAAGTGTGTCCGAATCCGATTGATGCGGTAACTCGAACAATAAAATAGTTTCGTTCGAATTACCACATAATTCGGATTACCGAAGATTCGGATTATCGCGACACTACTGTATATAATAATGTTAAGTTTAAGATCTATTTATAATAGCTTTTATATTTTATAATTTAGTTTCCACTGATTACTAACAAAAAAAGTTAGTTTAGTTAAATTTTAAAACATAAATAGTTTTTTCTCTCAAGTAAAAAACTTAATTTTTATTGGTATATAAAATTCGTCAAAGGAAGAAAATTAAATTTAAAAGAGAACAGTACTCGACAATTGCTTTCAATGCATGTGCAATAAACTTTTCAGACAAAGTAAATGAATTTTCAAGTAATTCCCGAACACTAAATAATGTGGGCTGAAAATAAAAATGAAACCACAAAGTGAAAACAGACAAGAAACAGAAAATGTTCGTTATAAATAAATATTAAGGACTTTATAAATAAATTAAATCACGCCTTACAAGAAGAAGGATAAATTAATTAAAAAATAAAAATATTCCCCACAAAAAAAAAATAAAAATGTCAAATGTTAACCAGACTATTTTTCTTACGCATTTTTGGGCGCTGAAAACGAATTTGAGAGTGAAAAAGCTCGATGACCCCAAAACCTTTTAAAATAAAAGAAATTTCATTAAATTTGCTAAAATCAAGGCTCCATTTTTCATGATAGCTTACTTTTTGTAATTAATGTATAATATTTATTAAATTTTATATATTTTATTATTTTTTACTTTACTGTCATGTTCAAATACTAAACTATCATTTTTATTCCAGAAAATGATCTCTATTTAAGATACGGTAAGTTTTTCTTTAATTTTATATACCTATTATATATTTACACAAAATTCCGACAAAACAATATATTTTTTTGCACTGCAATTGATTAAGATATAAATATAAAATAAATTAAATATAAAACGCATCTTTATAAAATATTTTTGATCATGCTGAACATATTTTCCCTACAAATGTATGCAGCTTTAAGCAATTAAGAAAAAATAAAAAAATCTAATACATTTTCTATAACAATGTCAGAATTTTTGTTCTTGAATTTAGAGTATTTTCTTGAAAATTTCTAAACAAACTAAATGATACAAAATGACGGAGCAAAAATCTTGTTTCTAAAACTCGTGAAGATAAGGAGACTCTGGCAGCAATCCACGTTTTTCCACACGTTCCAATTTTGCCTAACGAAGCAACTATTTTTACAAAAAGTCGAATACAGAAATTTCAATCAAACCAACCGTATAGTGAAATATTTCTATAAAAACAGCTACACTTTCCAGAAAAAGAACACTCTAGTAATTTTTTTAATTTGACATTTGAGGATTTTAACATTGCTAAGAAAATATAATCTTTAGGATAAGGACTCAGAAATCCGCGTTTTTCTACACGTTCTATTTTCTTTCAAGAAAGCAAATGTGTATTGCAACAAAAAGTTAAATACAGAATTTTCTATCAAACAACACGAAAAAAAAATGCGACAGAATGCTGTTCCTAAAACTCATAAAGGGCATGAAGGGAGACAGTAATCCATGGTTTTCCACCCGTTTTAATTTTTTCTCACTAAAAATGTGTATTGCAACAAAAAAAATGTATATTTTTAGAATATTTCAAAATAATTTCATCTGGAAATCATCAAGAAAATATCATTTATCGCAGAACCAATAAACAAGAACATAGAATAAATTGTTTCTATTCGAAAGAGCTTGAAAGGGTGTCTAGAAAACTTTGAAATATATATAAAATGATGTAGTTTATGTATATACTGGTGAAGTTTTATAAATATGTAAAAAAGTGGAAAAAGACATAAAATTCATAGTTGTTTCTTTATGAAGCGATTGTTTTACAAGCACTAAAAATAATTCAATAGTTAACCACTATGAAACAGCAAGAGAAGGAAAATGTGACTTGAATATAGAATAAATAGAAAAAAATCAGGGAATCTTTTTTCCCTTCTTTCAACACATGTTTCTTTACTATATCGACATTTTTGGCATGTAGGTATACTGATTCCTCATACACTAAAGAGATACGCACATGTGGCACTTTTTACTTTTATCATATCATAAAGTAATTTTTCAACTTTGTTTTACAAATTTGTATATGCGCTGTTTGAATAGACATTTTTAAGAAAAAATAGTATATAAAAATTATAAATTAGCAGGTATTATATAATATATATATTTATTTTGTGTATAAAAAAATAAACAAATTCTTTTTTAATTTTAATAATTCGAATATTAAAGGATTAATTTACGAGTAAATATATTAAAATTCAGCTTATAAAAAAAAATGCTATTTATCATATAAATTTAATCAAGGTATTTAAAATAATCGGAAAGAAATACTTGAGAAGATCGAAAAACTTGAAAATACTTGTCAAAAAAAATTGTTGTGAAGACAACACAGACATGTAATAGATAAGTTGTTTTGAATCTGAGAAATTATTCTGTTATAGTTTTTTGTATGCCGATTCCCACAATAGCTTTTTCCATTCCCAAAATAACTTTTTTCCACCATCAGATTTTTTTTTTGCATTTGCGTTTAAAAATCCCAATAATGGCTGCATTGGTTAAAACATTTATCATTAGTGAGTTAAAAAAAAACGTGATGGAAAAGATGTAGTTAATTTTTGAAAGTCAACAATTTAGTAATATGGAATTTAAAACATTTATATATTTTCATGTACATATTTTAGTGCATTTCTGGCATTATTGATTTTTAAACAAATAATTATAAAATGAAATTATGTTAATAAATTGATAATAATTAATATTGTTTTATATGATAAATAATAGCGTTAAATAAAGCTTTTAATTAATAAATTTGGTTTACAAAATTATTATTTATATGGTTTTTGTATTTTTATTTTGTTTAACTTTTCTTATGGTGGGTTTACTCATAAATAATTATTAAACATTTCATCTATCTTTTTTGTCTTAACATGGCGATAATTGGCTCACCCACCTTAAGATTTAATCCAGAGAGAGGATGAAACACTTCTTTTAGTTCTTTTTCGTCTAGATATTGTACCTTTTTTGATATTTCGAGCCATCTCATATCTAAGGTGCTCAAGCCGCCTGCAAAATCCTTAACAGCGCCCTTGGCGTCTGAAGGATTTTGTTAAAAATCTTTGTCGCGACATGTCGCTGCTGCAAATCACGGTTTACTGCTGCTGCAGTCGAGTTGTCGGATGGACAATGAAGATTAGCAACAGCAACAGCAGAAACAGTAGCAGCGGTAATAGCAACAAATATATAACAAATAGCAGAGCAATATTTTACTATTGAGATACAAGATTGTTTTTTCTGTTTTTATTTAACTTTTTTTATGTTTCTACCAGTACGTATATGTAAGGTTTTCAGTTAAATCTTAAGGTTCTTGTATAAAGTACCTAAAAATTAAAAAATAAATAAATGTTGTGTACTCCATAACATCCCTAGTAACATTTATCTTGAACAAGTTCTTGACCAGAGTACTTGACAAAGTTCTTTGTAAAATTGGACAATTCTTGAACAAGAGAATTAATCAAGATTCTGTAGACTTGGGCAAGACTTTAGCAAGATTATGGAAGCGGAGCGTTTAGCAATACTTTGTCAAGTCTGTTCGTCAAGTCTGTAGCAAGAATTTGACAAGATTCTTGGTCAAGAATCTTGACCTACTCTTGCGCGAAAAACGCTAGAGTCCATGAGGGCGCACCTTTCCCTTCTTTCTCACTGAGACATGGGAAATATAGCACTTCAGTGGTTCTCATTTGAAATATCGTTTATAGTCTGATGAACAAGTACGATTTGATAATGATAGAGATCGCTTTTTAGAACCAATATTTTTTTTCAAATTTAATTATTAATGAAAATAATGATAAAAAAATCGATTTCTTGTCAATTTTTCTTGCTACATTCTTGCCCAAGACTCAAGAATCTTGACGAAGTATCTGTAGCAATTCTTTGACAATTCTTGAGCAAGAATCTGTCGACAGTATCTTGCGCCAGAATTGTCAAAATCTGGATGCAGTTACTTGATCAAAAATCTTGAGCCAGACTTGCTCAAGACTTGACAAAAATTATTACTCGTTTATGAGAGAGAGAGGGGCATAAATTGTATATTTACAAATTGTAATTCATTTCAGTGAACCAAAGTAATATGGGTGCGTTAGGACAAGATAAAGATGCAAAAAAGAAACACACGAGGCCTACATTTTCTGGACAACAAATTTTTGCGCTAGAGAAAACATTCGAACAAACAAAATACCTGGCAGGACCAGAACGAGCGAAGTTAGCGTATGCTCTAGGGATGACGGAGTCGCAAGTAAAGGTAAGTTTTTGTTATTTACTTTATTCTCTTCATAGTTTTAAAGCTAAGGGCCTTTACTAGACTAAAAAAAAATATATATTTTTTACACCTTAAAATAAATAAAAGGGTAATTCCGCGTTAACACCTACCAGATATAATTTTGAATTACATTTAATTCATTTGATCTGTTTAAAGTGAACTCTACCGTATATTATTTATTGGGAAAAGCATACTTCGTGAGTCCAAGCATTATACACATCTTTAACGTAAGTTAGTTTTATAGAACTGAAAAACTTTATGACAAAAAATGAACAAATTTATTATAAGTTAAAAAGTTAATAAAAAGGACATCAATAACAGATTTCTTTCTATTAATATAAGCTACTTATTTTTATCCTATATTTAAATTTTGATGAGTCTATTATAATATGAACACCAATAATTTATTTATTTTTAACTGGCTATGATATATATTTTTGATAATAATAATAAAATAATAGCTGTTCTTTTAAACGAATACAGATTATATTTTGAATTTCTTTAATAAAATAACTTTGCAGATCACATAAAATGATTTCTGTTCGCGTAAAATTACGAACGAGGCCCAAATAAAAATATACCTTACTTTTCCAGATCTCCCCGGGATATTTTAAATAATTTTTTAAAAGATTTGCTTTCAAAGTATTTATTAACCATTAAAAGTTCATTTAAATTATGAAATAAACAATAAAACGCTTTCAATTAACACTGGAAAAATATTAGTAATTTTTTTTAGTAAAGTTAAGAGTTCGAGAGTGGTAGAAAAAATTATAAAATTCTAGTAAACTTGTAGAATTTTCCGACTAGGTAAATTTCATGAGTAAAAAGTATACTGAAAGATATCGACAAAGTAAAATTTATGTAAATCTTCAATTAAAAATCTAATGGAAATATGTTAAATATGTGTACGGCAGTAAGTCAACCATATTGAAATACTGTCAAGCAGGCGATTAGACCGGGTTTCACCACAATATATCCATGCGTTTTGAAAACGAATCCGATTAACTTAAGTATATTGTGGGGTTAAAATAGGCCGGATTCCAAATCCCCTGTGAGTAATTCGGTGGCAAGGCATGCGTCTACTATATGTTTGGAATTAATGAAAACATTTCACCGTTTTGTCCCGTTTTATTTCAAGACTGCACGGGAAAAACGATGCTATTTTTAAATTGACCATTTATAAATCAAAAATTTAATAAACATTCAAAATTATTTAAACTACAATGCATGATTTTTCAGAATTAAGAATAAAATTAAAAATCATGTGTAAAAAGGGCTACAAGGACTTTAGTTTAAAAAATCCTAAGTAAATATTCTTGAATTATTTAAATAAACAGTGTTTTTATTGGTTACCAACTGATCGTAATTTTTTACATAGAAAATAAGAAAACTTATTAGTGTTCACTAATTCTCGCACCCTTGATACTTCAAAAATATTTTTCAAGATAACGATAAAATTCAAGGTATTTATATGACAATTTTAGGAATATTTTTTTAGAGGATATATCTAAAAGTTACGGTTTAAAATAACAAAATTATGTATCAGTTTTATTATATCAACCGATGAACGATTTAATGGTATGTAGCTTGTGTGCTACAATATGCATTGTAGGGTTAATACAATATGCACAATAGATTGGCTATAAAATAATGTTTTACGGAATCATTAATAAAAATATTTTTAACAAATTAAGCCTTTCTTAAGGATTCTAATGTTAACATACTTTATCTAGGGTGTACGGCGATCTGGAAAACCTAGATTACCTAGAAAATTCAGGAAATATTACAAATTTTCTGGAATTTTATAGTTTTTTCTTACCTAAAGCTATCTTACGAGATATGGCACTCAAAACTCTATCAACATGTTCCCTATAATATAAAAAGGCGTTCTGCTGTGTAACTCATAATTTAGTTAAAATTTGCAATAATAAATAGTGTTACCAGCAAATCTTGCCCCTGATATTTTTCTGGGACTTATTCGTTATTCCCGTGACATCATCATTTGGAAAGGAAACCAAAAATATATATCCGTTGACGTGGGCTGACGAACGTTTTTGACAAGTGTAAATGTCCCTCTTTTTGTTACTTTCTGAAATTTGCATTTTTATTGAATCTCTAGCCGTCTGATTTAAATATAAGCCTGGATGTTGAAAAAAGTAATACGTCTAATATTGAGCTCCTAAAACCGCGGTTGCACGCCCCTTTAAACATTTTTTAATATCAAATCCCTCATTTCATTTTATAATTTACCTTTAACGAGCAAACTATTTGATTAATTGCGTTTTTATGTTTCTTATTTGACATGGGAAAATGTTGGTTTATTTAAAAAAAGTCATGGGCAGTCATGGGGACTGTTTTGGACTTAACGGCTAGTATTTTTTGACATTTTTATGTATGTGTCATGTTTCAATAGTCACCATAGGCTCATATTTCAAATTTTAAGTCTCTACGTCAATTCGATAAAAAGTTATTAAAAAAACAAAACATGTCCGGTGTCGGTGACGTGAACCCATTAGATTTTTCCCTACCAAAAATCGCTCAACGCGCCTAAAGAAGTTTTCACTTCAAAAAAAAAAATACAAAAAAGAGCCAATATGTAATAATAGTATATTTGTTCTTCTTGCAAGTTTCCTGTCAAATGATAATTTATGTTTGATATGCTTAAGAAGAGTATTTATTTCTATGTGAACTAAAATCACAATTCGTGATACGAGAATCTGAAACATTCGGGTTAGCTCTGTAACAGAGCGGCGCTCTCCGTAGAAACGCTCTGCTCTGCAATGTTGCCGGTTCAAATTAGATGAAAAAGAACGAAGCCGACGCC
The DNA here is from genome assembly GCA_958510825.1 of Brachypterus glaber. NCBI lineage: Eukaryota > Metazoa > Arthropoda > Insecta > Coleoptera > Kateretidae > Brachypterus > Brachypterus glaber. The sequence goes on along the minus strand of OY294054.1, from coordinate 25,864,188 downwards.
ACTCTTAGGCCGTACAAGGCAACATAGTATGAAAAATTTAGAAATTGAATTAAAATGTTAATATTACTTTCCTCACCACTGTATACAAAGAGTAGAATATCAATGTGTTAATAAAGCAAGAAAATACTGCTTTTTTGACAACAAAAGAATACTTTTCACTAGCTCACATAAAAAAAATCAAAATTGAAAATTATTTATTTTAAATATAAATTAAAAATAATAATAATAATAAAGGTTTTCCATATTTACTTATACAGTTTCCAATGTCTCATATATCATATCTGAAGCAAACAGAATATTATTATGGGTCAGTATTACTTTGCAGGTCTGTTATTTGTTTGTACATATGTACAGCAATAAATTAGGATTGAACAGAAAAAGATTGAACCCATTTGGCTACTAACACCCCGTACTTAAATCTATAAAGTAATATTTTCTAATTGTATTATACGATGTGATATATTTGGGGATGCATTCTGTTTGGAATTAGTTAAACAGAATAGAATATTAGGTGAACACTCCCGCGGAGTTTCTTCAATAAAGCATGATGTATCGTTTGCTCGAGGGTGAGGCAATGCTATATAATCTCCTGACAAATTGAATTAGGGCCAAACGAACAGGGACGCCACTTGTTTATAACAAAAATCATCAAACTTATTTATATTTTCAATCTGATTGATATAGGCTGGCAACAGGGACGTATTTACCCATATGTTGGGTCCATTAAAACATCATTATTTATAGTACTTTCAAATATGCTATATATTTTTTTTAATTTGGTGCTAAATTCTTCACAAAGTCCGATTTACACTGAACACGATTTTAAGAAATTAAAACGCCACATTATAAATAATGGCTAATAAGTATTATGGGCGGCCACAAACGGCTTTGGTAAATCATAAAAAACAAATTATTAACAATTATCAACTTTAATATAAAATTCCTTGACTTCAGATTTTCCACACATACTAAACAATTTTCGAGAAAAATATCAGAGACAAGTTATGCTTGTTTGTAAGACTTATTTCTAGATTACCAGTGTAAGACTTCCCATTACTACATAGAAAATTTTGGTATGTTTAATACAATTTTACCGCTTTTGCTAGACAAACTCCCTGTATTTTTCATGTATTCCAGCTGGTTAAAATAAAAAAGGGCCGCCTTGTATGTAAACGGTCCTGGACAATGCATCGAGAAAAATAAAGATTTCTCAACATATAACCGACTAAAATGAGATTGATGAGATAATAAAAGTTTCGTTCACTGGATTCTAAATGAAATATTTATTACCTTTATAGAACTTTTATAAAATTGATTGAAACAAAGTTTCATAAAACTGAATTTATATCACATCTCATTAAGTTTAATCATCCATTTTATTTGTTCTGCTTATCTCAATAAAGGTTATAGCCAGACCTCGATACACAAAAAGTTAACGTTTTTTTAATTAAGATGAGAATCAGATACTTGTGTTTGGGAACGTTCAAGTATTACGTAACGCTCCTAGAGGGGGTGGGGTCATTTTGGAGTGTTACGCCCATGTTAATGGTATAGGAAAATAGCAACCAGAAGTCTGGTAAGGGCAACAACACACATTGTTGAGCTTATCAGATTCTTAAAAGGTTTATTTCTGGTAGCCATAACAAGTTGTGTTGTTTCCCCTATCAGATTTTTGATTGCAGCAACCAGAAAAATAGTTGGTCCGTATTTAGCTGGTTGCCCCAACCAGATCTTTTCTTCAGTGATGTTATATGGTTCTTACACAGATAATACAAAAAAAATGCGTAATATCATCACCAACTTAACTCACTAACAAACTATCTACAAGAAAAAAAAATTAACCAAAAGCTAAGAAACCGTTTGATGAAAATCAATCAATCAATCATTTGTCAAACAAAAAGGCTAGTTTTTTTTTGGCTCAGAAGTTTACCAGAGTTAGTGCGATAATCGGGAAATGTATAATCTAAATCGAATTTGATTCAATAAATAATTTTTAATTATACAAAAAAACCAAAGAAATCGTAACAAAAAAATAGAGTATTTAAAGAATCAATATTTATGTATTATATGGATTGAACTACATTATAAGTGACTTTTCAGCATTATCATTATCAGACTAAACGATTTTACCACGAGTTTTTTTAGTCACAATAGAGGCGTTCGGGCTACACCAATATAATGATATAGTAGTTTCGCTATAATAGTAATATGTAACAAAGGGTGGTTTATATGTAAATGCTACTGACCGAAATTGTTACCCAACCCGTTTCCTCTCAAAACAGAGTAAATAGGTTAAAAAAATGTACAAATATTTTATTTTATATGAATTTATCATATTTACTTCTATATCCTAATAACAAATAAACTTGATAAACAGTTTTTAATCATTTCTTTTCATCATTTTACACTTTTTTTTTGAAAATATATTCTTATTTAGCCCAAAACTCACCTTTAAAACGATAAAATATTAGAATTATGTCAGAGACAATGTAAGTTTTCAACAACTTTAAAAATTTAACTGAAAACGAAGTGTGAATGTGCTCGAAAGTAAAAAGAAAAAATTAGATAAAAACAATTCCCTTCTCAAACATTTTAAAACAAAAGCATCCGTTATCAAAGGTAAGATCAAGTAAGCAGTTAATTCCGACACTAATTCTACTTTGATAGTCCTAAAGCTTTCGATTACTGGAAACTGCACAGTCTATACTACTGCAGAATCAAATTTGCCTTGGCCTGGAGAAGCTTAGTTATGCAATTTGGGGTGCTTTCGAGATTAATAAGATGAATAATTAAACAAGATGAGATGATAAAATCTTAAAAGTTATGGTTGTAATATATAAAGATTAAAAAAATAATTACATTGTCCTTTTAATAAGGGACTAGTAAAATTTTTTCTTTTAATTATTTGTCTTTGAAGATTAAAAAGATAACCTTTAAAAGAGTTCGCGTAAAATTCGACACCCGCTGTTAGAGTCATTCATATTTTAATTAAATTAAACTTGTAAGAAAGATAAAATTATTTTTTAATTCCTGCTGCTGAGAAAAAGAAAGTCGAATCTTAAAAAGTAAACATTTAGTTAAATTTTATGATAACTTGCAGCGGTAAAAATGAGAATGTTGCGAGTTTTGTCCCGATTATTTTTTTCTTATATTCTCCAAGGTACCCTTACTTTAATGAAGCAAGTGGTTTTACAGCGCATCTCTTTTTATTATAAGGGATGCGTACAAGATTTCGACTGTGATCTAAATCATATACCGCTTTTTCTTATACGGACATTTTATTATTGATCAAAGTAATTTTTAATTGATTAATATCTCGCAATTTTAAATACCCAAATAAATAATCTCTTCTCTACCCAAGACCTGCGGATACATCACTGGTAGCCCCCAAACTCGTAAGCTTCGGAAGCTTTTTAAGTTTGGTGTGGACTAAATTACAAGGGGACAATAGATCTCACAGGTCGCATTGATTTGAAAGGCCGCATAACCCTATTTGAATTTGTTTATAACCCAAACTAATCCGGGAAGAAAATTTAAGAAACTAACCATTATTTTCGGCATTAGCCAATATTTTAGAGATAAAAACATTTACAAAAATGACGGAAAATCAAAATTGGATAGTTAAATTATTTTATTAAAAACTGTAATAAAATTGATAAGAGTTTTTTATGGATAATTTGATTTTTAATTTTTTTAAGAAATGACAACATATAAAAATAACAGCTTTCTTGTTAAAAAGATATGGCACAAAAAAAGTGCGAGTATTCTAGGGTCAGGCTTAAAATCTTTCCCTGCTTTTTATAAAGATTTCATTGCATCTTTTAAGATTTGGAAGGATTTAATTATAAAAATGCGGAATGTTTTATGATAATAAAAGTGCGCTCAGATTAAATTAAAATGCTAAATAAAAAGCTCTTCTGGGAATTAATAACTTAGTGAAATCTCTACCCGCTCTGCATGGTTAAGCTTTAGCCGGACGAAAAACTTCGAACGCCCCCTAAACATCACTGAATTATACTTTTCATTTCATTTACACAGTCATTTATCCACTGGGCAATTTCATTTTTCTCATATAAAGAACACCTATTTTAAACTTTATTTTTACAAATAAAATAAGATTTTTAGTGAATCATTCACATTAATGATCTAGTTACCGGTTTTTATACATACTTCATCGTCAGTAGAGAAAAAAAAAATACACTGAAAAAAATAATCTGGTTGGGGAAACCACAGCAATTTTTAAATAGGAAACAACTATTTTTATGGTTGCTGCAATCAGAAATCTGGTAAGAAAAGCAACAGAAATTGATGTGCTTACCCGATCCTTAAAATCTAAGTTTTGTTTCTAGTTTTGTTGTGTATCTGGACGCAGCAACCAGGAAAATTGTTGGTCTATTTTAAACTATTGCCTTAACCAGATTGTTTTTCAGTGTAAATAAAAATCTAAGTGGAAAAGTATTTTTTAATCTTTTTTTTTTTTAATTTACATTTGTGTTAATAATTTGTAGCTAATAAACTTTAGCATGCACCCAAATTAAAGTTTTTTTATGAGTAAGATTTTTTTTCGCATAGGGGTGTTTTAGTATTCATACAGGAAACTTTTACAGTCGATTCTTAAGTGATTTTTCGCTAAAAACTTTTAATGTAAGTATTTTATCAAGAATTCATCCCATGAATGTAATTCGATTTTGATTCAAATGCAATAAAATCTAATGATAAAAAGATAGCTTTTCGAGTTTAATACTATTTACATTAATATTAAGAACCTAAGAGCAAAATGAAGTTAATGATCTTTTATAAATATATAATATAAATAAAATTTTTGCTGCCCTTTAATAAATAATAAATAATCAAATAAATTTCAAATTTGAAAATACATTAAAGCAACATAACTTGGAAAGAGTTTCCTCCAAATAGATTTTTTCTCTTTTATCAAATGTATTCTTCGTGGTTTTTGTCTCTAATAAATTTGGTTTATGGTTTTTATTCCGTTTTTAGTCCCCTTCTATTTAATAATATTAAAATTAATGGTCTAATTAAAATTTAGCCATTGATACATTAAATGTTGCATGATTGATTAATATTTGAAATAATGGCGGAGCATGTAGATTTAATAAAGTTGAACCGGAATAATTATTGGATAATGCAGTTGTGAAAGTGCAGCAAATAATAACATATGTTGCTAACGTGGCGCTACTGAAATTTAGTTCAAAGCAATAGAAGACTATGTGGTAAAAAAAATATTCTTTATTTTTAAAGGAAAATGTCTAAAAAATCATTAATATGGACGAGTTTGAATTGGGAGCCGAGGAGATTAAAAAAAATAAACGGCTACGTTTGATATTTCTGTTTTGTTTTGAGGTTATGTTTAATACATGTGCAAATACATATTTTTTAAATTTTTGTTAACTAGATTTATTTTGAATGAACGCAAATGGCGAATACCGAAAAATGTATTGTCAAGTGGCCAAAGAATTTCTGATTTGTTTTGTTTCTGATAACCACCGGATTTCTGGTCGCAGCAAACAGAAAATAGTTAATTCGAATTTAACTATTGATCTTATTGACCCAACCAGATCGTTTTTTGTGACTCTTCAAGCTGTATGGCTGCGCAGGTCATAATATTTTTTCGTTGTTTCTTTTAACCTTAAAATTTATATAAATGGAGTTCAGCCCAACAGCCTGCAGAATTAAACGATTCAAATGGAAACATTCAGCACGATAAAAAGTTTCAAGCGATATGTGCGATAAATATTAAAACTGAAATGAAATGGGTAATATTAAGCCAATTCAATTAGGTGATATATAGCGTATAAATTTCCCTTCATGACGATGACATTCGGTTATTTTGAAATTGACCAAATGGCAAGTGTGACACCCCATTTTAAGGGGATCGGCCACAATATTTTTTATCTGTGATCCACAGATAAGAGACTAAAATCCTACTCATCACATCACACCACTGAGATGTATCACAGATCATTATCTTATTATTAAATCACAAATGTTGCAAGTCGACTAAATTTTATCGATAAATGTGTGATTTTCTCAAAATCATTAGAAAGCCTATTTTTGATTTTATCCATGACCTTCACAGACATAACTAAATAATCTAAGATAAAAACATAATTAAAAAATAAATAAATTTATATTTTTGTAACGTGCCATGAACGTTAGATAATAGGTAAAAATTATATTCTTAATATTATTTATTTATTTATTTACGGGTACCCTGGCCAACACCTGAGAGGACATCGAACACATCTGAGAGAAAGCCATTTAAATATACAAACTGTTTACGTCCATTTAACATAGAGCTTAAACATGATAAGAGTGGACCATTAATATGATAAAAAACTTCTAGCTTCAATAGAAGTAGCGGTACTGGCACTCTATTAAAAGCCTTCTGCAAGTCGGTAAAAATATATTCAACAACTTTTGGAAGTGTTCAAGTACTGTTAAGATATACATTTGCGGTTATAGTGTAAACTGGTGGTTGATTTTCTTCCTTGTCGTTATGAACGCAAATAAAATCGTTCTCTGTATATACATAACAAGAACACCAGAAATCCGGTGGTTATCAGAAACAAAACATCATCAGAATTCTTTGGGCAATTTTCGATATTCGCCATTTGCGGCCTAAAAATAGTGTTTTATTTTTAATTCCAGTCTATAATTTTTAAATAATATAACAAGAACTGTTTGTAGTTGGGTACTAGAAACAAAACATTGATATTAAACATCTGGAAAGCACAACAATTTGTCTTCTTGTCCTTACCAGATATCTGGCTGCACAACCAGAAAATAGTTGTTTGTATTGAACTACTGATATGGTTGACCGAACCAGATCTCTCTTTTTTAGTGTCGTTTTCATTTTCTTTTCGTTCTTATTTTCTGGTCACACGCCGATCCATCATCGTATGACATATATAAAATTTTATTTTGCGGTATCGATGCATTGGATAAAACTCGTTGAATGGTCGGATCGGTAGATGTGGGATAGAGGGCCCCGGTGTGGCGCGGTGACCGCCCGGACACGGTGGCCAAACGTGCAAGTGAGGGGCTCCTATCCGACCGTCTCTTCCCAGAATGACGGTTTGATTTATCGTTGACGTTGCTAATCTATGTGACATATATGTTTTTATTGTTTTCCAGCGCAAAATATAATATAATTTCAGATAAAACTTGTATGAATTACACACGCGTAGTGGACACTTGCCCCAACGTTCCTCCCACAGGGGGATTCGGACCAGATTCATCCGGCCTAATCCACGGTCTGTATGTAAATGTTGGGTCATTAGTGTGTCGTTAACCGTTAACGTAAGGCAGCCGAATCGATTAACGCTAAGTGACTGTGTAATTAGCTGTACATGTTTTCGTTTCCGCCCCAATGCTTTACGAAGTGCGCTACCCCCAAACCAAAACCCCCTGCTAAACGCGGGAATAAGAACGAAACGAGAACAAAAGGACAAATAGATTTGTTCATATAAATTCGTTAAATTGTATCAATACAAAGAAGGATATCGTTTTAAATGAGAGTTTTGGGCTAAATGAGAACATGTTTTTGTTCAAAAAAGTGCAAAATGATGAAAAGAAATGATAAAAAACTATGTACCAAGTTTAAAAAACAAAATGAAAAAAAATATATAAACTCGTCAGGAATTATTTGTTATCGTAAAACCGACAACAATGCATTATTCTTGCGCTAAATGTGACTCTTTATCATACTAAAAAAAACTAATATTTTTTGTTTATCTAAAAACCAACATAATAACATTTAGATAGAAGGTAATTTTCACAATTTTATAGACTTATTCTAAGCAGCAAAAATGAATATTTTAATTATATTGGTTTATGTATGGAATAACGATAATGAACAAGGCGTGAACAATCTTCTGGAATTGGAAATAAATTCTGGATTAGTTCTAAAAGTACTTCTTCAAAAATGATATGAACCGTCAAGCTCTAATTGTCCAAGGCAAATGGCAAACGTTAAAAAAAAATACTTGTCAGCATCAGAGTTATTAGAGCAATGGAAAAAGAAGTATGTCATAAAGTTTTTTATTATGCATTAGAAAATAATATAAATGGTAAAATAACTTCAATACCAGAATTAGTTTTCACATCAAAAAAGTAAGAGTTTGGTGGAGTAGTTGATTCATATAGGGCTCTGAAAAAAAAAAATAAACGTAAACAAATTCTTTTGAAGATTAAGTTCTTTCTTATAAGAAAATTGGGCTAAATAAAATTAACAAAAAAAGATGAAAAAAATCATTCTGTGTTCGCATTTTATAATTATAAACTTATGATAGAATCATCAAATGACCGTAAGGCTAACTTCTTTTTGTTATGATACATAAAAACGGAATTAATGTAATTTTATTATGGGAGGCATAGCGTAGTGGCTAGCTACTAGCGTGAGTTCGATTCTCACTGGCGCCGATTTGCCTTTTTCAGTTAATTAATAATTAAAATTTGGCGAAGGCGATAAGTGAAACGGACACTCCCTATAAACTGGTTCGAAAGTCAGTATAAGCCGGTGGTTCCCTCTACTACTAGCCCATACAAGTCCTGGACTTAGGGTATGCTTAATTAAGTAGAATAGAACGAGGTTAAACAAAACATGTCTTTTTTTAAAGACAAAGCCCTGAAGATAAGATATTTTGAAAGCGTTTGGCTACTATTTTTTAAAGAATGTTGATACCAAAAAATACAAATTTTCTCTATTATTGAAATTCATTTCATTCTTAGTTCTTGGACGGAATTCCGGGATCCCGATCTGCAAGTTGCCCATCCAAAACTCCGGCCCGCTTGCAAATTAAGGACTACTCACTCCTAATTTGTTACACACACCCACAAATATCGTTCGCTTCACTTCCCTGGTCCACACCGCATTGAGATTCTCCCTACTCTTTCTCATACCCATCCCTATTAACAAATTCCTACAGACTTTTTAAACTTTAACCTACTTCAATTAATTTATTACTTTCGCTTAATTTAGTCATTGGGCAATTTTTCTTAAAACTATATTTTCATCAACGGGTATACTATCTAACAAGTTTTTTTTTTAATATCGACGGTTTTTTTCTTTGAAAGGAAGAGGAGTAACTTTTAAGCAAATTCGTCGTAAACTTGTCACGTTTTATCAAGAAACACTATTCGTATAATATAACTTTTGGAATAGATCACAGCTTGTGAAAAGGTACATGGAATGTATGGTATCTAACACTGACCGTATGAATATTTTTTTTAAGAAAAAAATGGAATGGATTGGAATAGATTTGTAGCAGCTAAATTATTTGTATTATTGTCAGTCCAGCATGGTATAAAACACCTTCGATCGAAGGTCCCGAACGACTTTAAATAAATAAAATAAATAAATACTACAGAGCAATTACAATTTTTTATTTTGCTATATTAATAAAAATTCCTCGAAAAAAGTAATAATTTCAATTCCTTATTAATCAGGTGGCCATTGTTATAAAATAAATGTATTGTTTCAAGATTTAAATCGACTATTCGTATAATAACCATTATTATATTATCTTAATGGTTAAATTATTCGAACTTTTTAATCAAATTAATGCAGTTATGACTTGTATCAATTGAACTAGAAACCAATAAACACGTATTCAAATATGTGACTAATTGATAGTTTCAATAAATAATATTTTTTTCTCATATATGTAATGATATGAGTAATTCGTGGAATATTTTTTCTGTAGTGGGAGGGTAGCAATGCCAGGAAAACTAGCTCCAACATTGGGAGACCTAAGATCTGTAAAAATACAGCCCCTAACCAAGGCACATCCTCATACGCTTTTGTGATAAAAAGTAGTTAATCATAAGAGTTTTTGTAAAAGAATGACCATTAAATATCATATCAATTCTAAAGTATAATGAACATACTAATTTGGAATTTCATTTAGATTTGTATTGCTAAATGATCTGTTTTTTTATCATATGTTATTTTGATTCTAAACTCAATCGATTTGCGAAAATGCGCAAAACAAAGAGGCATAATTTAATAAAGGGCAAAACATTTAGTTAATGAATTAAAAATTGAATATAAAGAAAATCATTATCTAAATGATTTTGTGAAAGTGGTTAATTATAAGGATTTTGTAATGGCATAATCATTAATAGTGTATATCCAAAATGGTGGTTTGTCTAAAAGCGATATAGGAACCATAACTCATTCTGAAGTATAATTAATAAAAGTTTTATCAAAGTGTACTAAAGAGTAACAACGTCGTCTCAATTCATTGATCATTTTAAACATTGAACGAGGAAGGGAGGAAAGCGTTATTAAAACAAAAGGGGTGAAAATATTGTTGAACCTTCAGAAAAGTGCTAAACATCTAAAACAACCTACATGTTTTCAAAGATGTTCGTATAACAAAATCCATTATTTATTAAATTTGCGAATTACACGGTATTTAAAGCTATGGTACAAACATAAATCATGCTAATGGGCTCTCAAAGTTAACACTGGTAACTGTTTTAAGCACATTGTTTTCAGTATTTCCGCTTTAACATTTTCTCCTCTTCGCTCATCAATTTATAATAAGATATTATTTATTTGGCTGCAAAAGCCTCATTGCCTACACCTTTTTTCAGATATATCACTTTTTCAATTTCATTAATTACCGTTTTAATCCTCTTGCTCGATTTTTTAATGCGTTATCAAAGGGTGTTACTTTATAGACGTTTTACGTATTTATAATAAATATACATGCACATTGAAAACTGAAAATTAAATTCTCAGACTTGTCCCTTCTTTTGTCGGACCATTTTAAAAATGTTCCTGGACTTTTCAGTAATTCAATAATTATAAAAAGTTTAAATTACCATAACCTTTGCACACTGAGCTTAAGTTGACTAAAGCGTAAGATAAGTTGTCACTATAGACACTAAAGTGTAATTTGTCTTCAGAGAAGGGAAGATAGCTACAGTCCCTTAAAAATTGTCATTCTTTAAGAAGCTGTAGTACTCTTAAAACTGATTTTCGAACCGAGATGAATACAATATTTTTGGAGAAATATTTATTGGTGCATTTTTTAGTTGCTGTTTTTGATGCTCAGAGCATGAAATTTTCTATTTAACTCTTATTTTCTAGAAAACGGTTGGCCCCACGTGTTATATAAAGAGTACCTTTTTGGTTTATTTTTAATTAAAGAATCATATATCATTTAGAAAATGTCAAAAAATCTAGAGATAAAAAATTTTGAGACAAAAAGTGACATCGCCCCCTCATTTTGCACGTCCCTGGTTAAAATTACCAAATAAAAAGTAAAAAAAATAAAAGTTTATATGAAATTAAGGAATGTGCAAAAATTCGTTAATGTAGTTCATAGGGTTCTATAGATATTAAATAAAAACTACTTTTTAGATGAACCCTCAGGAGGGTTGTAGCTCCCTTAGGGCTCATTTCTGGACCAACTTTTTTTCAATTTTCAATGAATTAAAATTCTTATTTCTGAATAACCTGAATTTTTTAAATGTAAATACCTCGGCATTAAATAAAATGAGACTCGAAAATAAATGTTACTGCTTAAAAATTCCTTAAAATTTTTTTTTTTCAGGTTTGGTTTCAAAACAGACGCACAAAGTGGAGGAAAAAGCACGCGGCAGAAATGGCGACGGCGAAGCGAAAACAAGAGGTGTTGGATAATCAAACGGACGAAAATAGCGACATAATATCCGATAATGAAGATGAACATGTGGCAAAGAGACAAAATCTTCAGTGAGTTTTTATACATACTTCAGATCTATTATGATGGCTATTAAAATCGTTTTTGAATTATAAACTAACCAAATTATTTTAATATTTAAAGTTTTTTTATTCTTAGTTCTAAGCAGCATTTTGCTTTAGGGACTTCTTCTTAAAAAATATTAATTTATACTTCAATATTATGGATATATTAAATTTAATAAATAAAAACTCGGGAATTTTAGCAAAGTAATAAACACAAAATAATTGTTTACTTATGTTTACTTAAATATCTGGCCAACTGGATTTGAATTTCTTTAATTCTTCATTAAAAAAAAATAGTTTGTTTAATTTCTATATTAGAATAAAATTTGTTCATACTTCCCCTTCTTCAAATTAACTAAAAGATTTCAATTTAGGATTTTTAAAATCCTAATTTTTTTTTATCTGTAGCCCCGATAAAGAATTAAAGAAATTCGAAACCGCTTGGCCAAATACTAGTTGACTAGTAGCCAAAAACGTCAATTGTGATACTAATGTTTTAATACACGCATATTTTAAATATTAAAATAACCTGTTCAGTTTGTAATATAAAAACGATTATAATGAACATCACCTGTAATATAATGAAGCTAAGACTTGTTTATTTTTTTGTAAATATAATGTATTTAGTGATCTCAGTGTTTTGTGACCTTGTGCGCGTAAAAAGATGACAGGACTTTGTAAAAAACAGCACAATTTGTAAAAATATTAGTTAATATACACCTCGAAGATACTTTTTGAAAAAAAAAGAAGCTATAAGCACAATAATAAGGGATGGATTGTTTTATTCAGAGTCAAAATCTTTGGGATTATATCAAAGAGTTTAGGTCTATTTTTTAGGCACACCGTTCGTCCGCAAAAGTGGCTAAATTCAACTGTGGTAGAAAATAAGTAAATATATAATATATATAATAAGAAAATATAGACTAGTGTTAACAGAATCCGAATCTTTTAAATAAGAATTATTGAGTTCACAGAACTCTATAAAATTTAGACCTACAACTTCTTTCGTTAAAACTTGGGAAACATATGCCAAAAAACAGTTATCTCGATATAAGTATATCTGAAGATAGTGGAAAATAAAGATGGAATTAAATCCTAAACGATTTTGTCTAGAAATAGAAATTTTTATGCTTTTATTATTATGTTTCGCGATTCTTTCTTTTTCAATATCTATCCTCCATCTATAAATATATGTAATAAGGAGTGGAGAAAAATTGTTGATCAAGCCATGGGCTTTTATATATACATTAGAGTGGTCCTTATTGGGTCTTTTTCGACCCATATTTGGTCGGTCTAAAGCCAAAGTGAACTAAGCGCCACTTTTTCAAAAAATTTGGTTTTTTACAGACCGTAGGATATCAAAATCTGTCGACCGACCATTTCCAGGTAATTTTTAAAAATTCTACAAAAAAATTAAATAGTTTTTGACTTTTATTTTCTTATCTTTTCAGTGACTCTACATTCAAATTTATCAGCCATGTGCCAAAAAAGTATGTCCTTTGACATTTAAAAAAATTAAATATAACAGGGATTACCATAATTATTTTTTAAGATTATTTGTTAATGCAGGCAAAACATCAACAACATTATTTTTACCCCATAAGGACCACTCTAAAATATATGCCTGGTGGCTTTTTTAAAATGCCCCACCCTGAATATCTCAAGAAGAAAGAAAAATATCAAACTTCTGAAAAAGAGGTGGATTTGATTTTCAAGGGAAAAAACTTTGGTACTAAATGACCCCTCTCTTACACCTTGACGGGGGCAGGAAAACCATTTTTAAAATTGGGAATATAAACATTGTTATATTCCTTTGAAAATGGTGCTCCTGCCCCCCGTCCGTCATGGAGTAAGAAAGAGGTAATTCTTTTTGGATGTCAAAGCTTTTTCTCCTTGATAAATCAAATCAACCTCATTTTGAGTTTGATATTTTTCTTTTTTCTCAAGTGGGGGTTTAAAAAAACCAACGGTATAGTCATCATCATGATGATGATGAACGGTATAGTGCTATTTAATATATTTATCAAAATATACGAAATGTGTACAAATATTGGCCAAATTGTAAAACGTACTATTTAATTTATTTCAACTTTGTCTTGAGTTTATCTTAGGTTTATTATTACAGTAAGATGTTTGTATGAACATTAGCGCGTTTCATTTTACCAGGAATGCGTTGCTTTTTGATTTACTGATAACCAAAGATTTATTTCGATCCCAAAAATATCAGTAATTTGAATGAAATGACACCCTCTAATGTACATTAAACCATTCCAAATCGTAGTAAGTAATTTTTGCAGTTCGTTTGGAGCTATCAAATAAACTTTTTTATTGTTTTTTTATTAAAATTCGATAAATATTTTATTTTTGGTGCGATTATTCACTACAGCCCAGTTTGTGTATATTAAAATTAATTTACTACATTTTACTTTAATAGAGGAAACAAAAAAAAATCAATTAAAGTTTTTACTTATTAATTTGGTTTGGAGCTAAAAAAAGATTTCTACCAAAAAAATCCCAACCTTTGTATATAGCATTTAATAATTTTTAAAAATTGTACACATTTTGTGTTTTCACGTACTAATGGTACATGCTTATTTTGTTGTATTTGTATATTATTTTTATTAGAATAAGGTTTTTCATTAAATGAAATAAATATTTTTGTTTAAGTTAATTACTAATAGACAGGGTGATAATTGCTTATTGTAATGAAAAATATTATTCTTGTATTTAAAATTTATTTATTTTTAAGTATTTTTACGCCGCTATAATTTGCTAAAATTCATGCTAAAAAAAGTGCAATCCTTTAGTCCGCGGCATTCTGCAGCTAACATGTATATTAAACCACCATTGTATTTGTATTATTAAAAAATAAATATGTTTAAGTGTATCCAAGTTGTTTTTAATAAACGAAACCTAAAAAATCCAATTTTTACGAGAAAAATGCAATTAAAAATAATATCAGGCTTTAGTGAATAAAAAGTATATCGAGAAAAGAAGCAATATACGATTCAGAGTAAAGATTAAATGGATTTTAAGGATTGTTTTTTTTATTTTTAGTCACTAAAACCTAAGATATTACTTTTAACTGCATTTTTCTCGTAAACAGTGTCTTAGATGATTACATCATAGGACCTTTTTTATGTATTTTTATGTATACGATCATATTCAAACTAAAAAACAGCAAAAAAGTTACGCTGAAAAAAGAGTTGGGCAAAAAAGTGCTTGGGCCTTCCCGTTTGGCCCGCCCTTGGCTAAAATTAAAACATGAAAATAGTATATATTAATAGGCCTTGTTAATATAAAAACACATGCATAAACTCATTTCTGTAGCTCAAAGGGTTCCTGAGATATTAAACGAAAATCTAGTTAGCGGGCCTGTCACTGAAGGACCGTAGCTCCCTGCTGAAGAATTTTTGGACATAAGTTTATATTAACTTTTTTCATGTGTTTTGATAGAAATTCGCCTCCAAAGTTATGAAACGCTAACTTGCATATTAGGGTGCTTTGGAAACATTAAATTAAGAAAAAATCGCTTAAATGACCTAAAGTAGCGAAACCCCTCGGGGACTCGAATGTAGTGGTTCTAAATTAACGACTGTTGATAGATCTCTTGCCTAAATTTTCTGTCGCACACTGTTATCGACATAAGAATAATAAGGTAAGTATATATTTTATTTAACTAGTTAAATTAAAACAAATAATAAAATTTGTTTCTAGAACTATGGCAGACAAAAATATAATTCAACGATTTTCAAGAGATTCTTTAAATTATTTTTGATAGGTACTTTAAATTTATGTTAAGTTCATTTTAAATGAATCACCTTGTATTTAACGATTTAATTTTATGATATTTGGAGATAAAACATTCGCATTAATTAATCAAAATCAACTAATTTTATTCATACTACAGTAATGTATACATTTTGGCTGTTGTAGTGTTATCAACCCCGGCTCTGCATAGCTATAGTTCATTCAAATTTATTTGAGATATTTAAAACATTAATTCAAACGATTTAGCATATGTAATTATATGCAGAAAAAAATTAAATATCTACTATTCGGTTATAGACAATATTCATTTGGGCTAATGAGGATCCATTAAAATATATTAAAGCCAAAACAAAGAATGCATCAGCCAAAAAAAAGGCAAAAATTGAAAAACAAGGCAATAGCCAATTGTTGATTGAAATGGTGGAAATTTAGCTTCCCAATTTGTACTAAGAATGGAATAATGACTTTTAAAACTACACGGAGTAATCTGTTTCTGAATTCACTTCCAAAAATTTAGCATCATTACCAAAAAGTTTAGGCGCTCGGTGAATCATATCAAAATCTAAAAACTATTACATTTTTTTAGACAGAAAAAAGTTAAAATTTAAACTAATATAATACGTAATCCATAGTCTATTGACAAAAAAAGTTAAAAAATAAATCCACCACAGGCGAATTAGCTGACTGTGTCTGTGTTAAACAGTGCCCACGTGACCAGCTGTCCGCTAGCCTTAACGCGTTGACCAAATGGACGAGTACGCAGAGCACTTAACGCACTTGTAGCAAGAGAAAAAGAGTCAAAATATCAAATAGATTTAATGCAACAGGATCTCAGAATCCTATATAATGTACCCTTAGAAATTGCAGTGATAAGCTTTTTGTATCTAATTTAAATAATATTTTCAATTTGTGAAATAATAAAAAGCGATAAAATTAGCATATAAATAGTTATGTGTTATTATTGTATTGTATCATTATATAAAAGAGGATATAAAAGGAATTTTACTAAGTAAAACAATATAAGAATGTTGGAAATGTGTAAACGTTTTATAGGTACAATCTCATTTGCAGATAAAAATAGTAAAGCCATCTCAGTCATGTTGTGTACATATGCAAATCCGCGTTTTTGGAGAAGATATGCTACTTGATTTATCTAAAATGTTTGAAGGGAAAGGTGGTGGCGAGGCGCCAGCATGTTTCCTTGGCAACGTCGCCATTTCTTACGACGCTAGCATGATTTTCCCGACGCCCATCACAAGGAGCTTTCTTTCTGTTCTATCCCTCCTACTTAATACTCAACTTCATATAGCTACTACATTTTTTACAAACCGTTCCCTAGTTTTCTCTCAATCTATTTTGGATAAAAAATAAATTATTGCCTCTTCTATATATAAAAATAGTTTTTATACAGTTTTTTAATACAGGCAAATAAAATGTCCATATTTAATAAAGATTACTTAATTTTTAAAAAAGTACCATGAAAAGTAATTAAACTGTTGAACAGCCTTGTATGAAGATATAATTAAAGATAAAACAGATATTATTAAAGTAAAAAATGACATAATACAGGGTAAGTCCAGCCAGATCCGTCGAGTTTTGAATTAATTTAAACCAGAAATGAACTTAATTCAGAGAAAAGTTATTGTTACGTATTAGGCGCGCATGCGCATTATAGAAATCTAGGCTAAACGGGTCAAGAGAGGGGAAAGCAAAATGCACCTGTCAATTAATTTCTTCTAATAGTGCCTTTTATTATTGGGTGAAAACGCATATGGCTGTATTGAAGTATTTAAAACTATGAGCGAATCAAATTTGGGAGAGCCAACCCCTTGTCGAATGAGATAATTATAGACAGCATGGTAGAAAAAAGTTGCCAGTGACGTACGAGGTAAAAATTATTAAATTTAAATTCTTTATTATAATTTTATAATAAAAAGCTTATATTTATTTATCAATAAAAAATATAAAAATATGGCGGCAAAACGTTACCTATGAGCCAAGAATCAGACGGAAACTCAAGAAACCAAAAAGTCCTTGTATCAGTTAAAGGTTATATAATAAAGGTTAATATTTCTGCACTAGCTAAATTATTAGCTAACTGTATAACTGTTCTTACAGAACAAAAACTGAACTTAGGTATAAAAGGTCAGTTTAAACTATAAAAAATTATAAAATAAAATTTACGCGATTGCCAAACCTTTTCTTGTTAGTGGCATTATAGTAGACTATTAATCTAAGTTTTTTATTTTGTATGTGATTTAGATAATGTAAGCAATAACGAAGTTTTAATATGACCCCTGGTTTGAGCATAAGGACCATTTAGAAACAAAATAAACGATTTAATATCACTTAGCAGATTATAGTCATTGTTATATAAACTTAATTATCCTTACTATTATTGTTTAATTAACAATAAATCTAATTGTGCGGTAACTATTCATTAAACTAATTTCCTTATTAAACTTGCATTATTACACCAAATTTTGTTATATAAATTATACAAGCAAAAGCTTATTTGGGGCTCTTTATCCCGCTGTATGAGTTTTAGGCAAACAAATAAATAAATATGTGTATATAAAACAAATAACCCAACTACTAAAAAAATTTAATGTTTGGTTAAATATGTTTTGTGAGTAAGTAAACACAAAATAATTTTTTACTTTACTTCAAATATTAAGAATTTTAGATAATATAATAACATTTATATCGGAAAATTAAAAAGACTAAATCTTACAACAAGCTTTTAGAAATTTTGCTGAATTCTTTGTTTTTTTTTCACTTTGTTTAGCAAAAAAAATGCATATTTATAATCTATACAATAAAGGTTATAATTTAAGCGTAAAATTGTAAAATGAGTATAAAATAAAGAAAAATCAAGAAAATTTGAGAAGACCAGTCGATTTGAAACACCCTGTATACATTTCGGCATTAAAGTAACTACCCAAAAATAGTCAATAATAAACTTAATATGAGGTAATATAAACCGTAAATTGATATTGCGCCATAAATTTAAAATTATAAATTAAGAAGACAGTTAAAGTTAACAGTCTTCTGAAAATTAATTGGTGCAAGACGTTAACAACGTCCGTCTAATATAAACCATCGCCCGTTTTTAAAAGAGCTTTTTAAAGACCAATTAAGTTTAAACTTATAAATCTTCAATTATTTTTTTAACTTATACATCTGCATGCGGGAAGTAGTTGAATTAAAGAACACTGGTGTAAACTATTCTTCCAAAGTAATTTCATTTAGGCCAACTGACTGTTAACTTTATATACACTTACGCAACAACATATTTTCTTATCAGATACAATTTTAATACTAAAACTCAAAAGATCCATTTTAATAAATATTTTTGTTATAAGCTGTAAAACAACTATTGTGACATGTTTCATATTTTATATGCAATACGCCATATCAATCAAATCCAAAGAGTATAATAATAATAATAATAATAAAAATAATAATAAATGTTTATTATTGCTTTTCTCCAAAAGGCCCTTGACCGAGGTCCTTCTGCCTAAGTATAATATTTATTTTAAAAAAATATTTGTGCGAACTTTAATTGTCACTTACGATCATCTCACATGTAAAGGATGTTACAAATAAAAAATAATTTTAATAATAATGGTGGCAATAAAAATGAAGTTTAAATAGGTGATGGGTAAAAAAGTGGAAGTTGTACCCTTATAATAAATTTCACCTTATTTTGACCAATTATACTGAAGTTGAATACAAACTGGCTCTTTTCAAAAGCTAAACGGTTGGGACCCTTTTTTTATTATATGTATGTATAATATGTAGATTG
Source organism: Brachypterus glaber (assembly GCA_958510825.1). Taxonomy (NCBI): domain Eukaryota; kingdom Metazoa; phylum Arthropoda; class Insecta; order Coleoptera; family Kateretidae; genus Brachypterus; species Brachypterus glaber. Next base: position 25,844,851 of record OY294054.1, on the reverse strand, counting down.
AAAAGTCCCAATGATTTTATTTGTACATGAGACCTTTAGAAATTGTTGCTTACTTTGCTTTGAGTTATGAAAACCTACTTAGTATTTATGCCATTTTAATAACTACGAGTTTATTTTTGAAACGTATACACCACCCCATCCCCGTTTTTTTTACTTGCTATCAATTTATGAGTACAAATTATAACAACAAGAAGATTTATTAGATTTTTGCCAAGTGTGTTGCACTGTTCAGTCGAGACGAACTAATTTATTTTCTTTTAGTCCTTAGTTGTGATTCACATAGACTGCTAAAAAACACTGATTTTACACTAATTTCATTATAAATTATTTTTTCTTTTAAAGCGTGACACCAAAGAGGTTTATGATCATAATTTATCATTTTCTTGTGCCCAAAAGCTATTATGTGATAAACATGGATATCTGCCGATCAAAATCCAACTGTGGCCTCATAAAGTTTATTTTTTTCTATTTTGAACCGTAACCGTAATGTTTTGAAAGTATATGTGGTATAAATTCTTATCAGAACAAAAGTTTTTCACAAGACCATTAAAAAATATATTTTTTATTATTGTTAGCATTCTTGTCTTGATCACGTTTAAAGTTTAACATTAGATTTCAGTCACCTTTTTTAATATGTATTCAATCATCACTTTTATTGTTCCATAAAATAAATACGACTCAATTTAATACGTAATAAAATTAATAATCAAAATCTAACAGGTTTTTTATTTTGTTTTTAACACTCCCAGAGCTTTTTATTAATTTATTAACATATTAGCCTTTGGATATATACGTTTTTTGAAAGAATTTACTAGGAATGTTTTCAATTCCCTGTTCTCTGCTCGTATAATATTTCTCATTTAAGCTACCATTTGATCACAACATAAATAATTGTTTAAGTTCAATATATTTTATTTGAACCATTTAGTTCCTAAAAAAAAAACAATTATTTAATACAAGAAATGTTCTTACTGTATTAAATTAAATGTTAATAACAGTTTTTCCTAATTTAAACTGCAACATATATAATTCTAGTGTATCCTTTTCTGGTTGAATAAAAAAATAAAATGGGGCTTTAAGGAAACTAACTGCATTTGCTATGAAGGGTTTAACAAGTGAAAATTCCCAAGAGAAAAGCTACAATTTTTTAAAAATATTTTTTGATCGGATTTTTACTGCATTTGCTATGAAGGGTTTAACAAGTGAAAATTCCCAAGAGAAAAGCTACAATTTTTTAAAAATATTTTTTGATCGGATTTTTAGCAAGAACGATAAAATAATGTAAAAATATAAGACAAAGCAGCCAAAGCTAAACTAAAAAATAAAACCATTTATTAAGCCAAGTATTAATTTATTACTGAAGATAGTCGTTAAAAACGTATAAAGTAAAATAAAATTTTTAAGATGTCTAAAATTATATTGACTACTATTAATTATTTTTAATTATATTAGTTTGTGATTTATGTAATAATTAACGTTAAAGGAATATAAAGTCAATAACGTATGACTTTTATGTGGGGTTGAAAATTTCATTAACAAAAATAAATGGTTACACCAATAAATTTATAATATAATAAAATATCCAAATCATTTTATTATACCTTTCATTTTTATGTGTGTTTAGTTACATGAAATAGTCCCACTAAAAGTAAATATTTTTTTACTAATAAATTTCACCAATAATTACAAAATTCTGAAAAAAAAAACAATTTTATCGGTAATGATTTTTAATATGATTTTTTTTCTAATGTAATACTAAAAATAATCTTACTCTCTACACATATAAAAGCAATATCTTAATCCACCAAAAATGATTTATTTGGACTTATTTTTTTCCATTAAAAATTAAATACGTTAAAATAGTTTGTTTTCCTAGCATGTAGGTATTTATTTGCTATTAATTTGGTTTATTTTCCATTAAAATATGAAACGATGTTATTTTGTCAAAAATAAAAATACAATTGACTTAAACTACGTCATTAATAAATTAAAGGACATTTCTGTCATTTCGCTAGTTAAATTATGTCGAACTAGCAGGGCAGTATGCCACAATAGTTGTTTTATACTAATAATTAAAATCATAATCTCTATGTATACCTACGTTTACAAAAATATGTATATATAAAGTAAAGTTAACATTCACTTCGATTTGGATAAAGATTATTTTTAACTGTAAATGTTGAGGAAGTGGGATATTTCTATGTGGGATACCACATTCTACTAGAATCAATAAATCATCGATTAACTATTGAACAGCAAAATCCCCAAAGTATTTAACTTTACACTTTATGTTTATAATAATAATAATAATAATCTTTATTGATCCAGTAGGCTATTTAACAACAGATTTGGACAGGTTAATATTTTAGATAAAAAATCATTATAAATTTACATGATACAAACAATTAATTAATAAATATTTAAACTGTGATTTCAATAAAGATTTTTTTTATTGGAAACTGTAACACTAAGTATTGCTTTGGATTTAACAATATGTAATACATTATCATTGATAATATAATAATAATACAATGCAAAACAACTTCCCAAAATTGTGTGCGAATTTGGTAAATTAGGAGTCCAAATGCGTTCGAGAATATGTTAAATAAATGCCCTAAAAATGCAGCAAATATCAGTTATGATCTAAGATATATATCCTATAATTGAATTCAGATAAAAATAGGGAAACATCATATATGATGAAATTCCTCAGACCCTTCAGAAGTAAAAATCTATTTACCCTATTAAATGAGGTGATACTTTTTTGTATAATATTTTTGGACATCTGTTACAAATTTCCGTGTAACAATTGTGTTTTAATCTTTTCCAAATAATAAATTCCATATATAAAAATATAACCCAGAATTAGACATAATTTGTTTCAAAGCCACCTAGAAAATTACAATCAATATTACGTGAATATAAATATATTCTTATTTGTATAACCTATTAGAATATAACAAAAGAATTTACACGAAGAAAAATTATGTGACCACTAAAAAAACGATTTGGTTAAGCCAGTAGGGCAGAGCCCTACTGGCGTATACTCCGTGCAATATTAATTTGAAATCGGTCGATATGAAAATTTTAGGAAAAATCAAGTTCTATGAGATGAAGAATCCTTGTTTAATTTAGCTTAATAAAAAATCCAGCAACATTGTTTAAGGGTGCACAATTTTGAATTAAAAAAGTTTAGAACAGCGATTTGGGGTTTGACACCACACAGAATTATTACTTGATAGATTGGCAAATAACTATTAAATCATAGATAAGTGATTAAAAAAAATAAAACAATATTTTCTTCAGTAGTCGGTAGAAACAGAATATACAAAGAAAACACATCATTAACTATAAGCTATAGAAAACATAACGATGATAAAATTCACGGACCGGCATATTTGAATGAAGCAAAAAAGCTTAATTTGATATATTCTCTGATGCATGCATGATTAAAAACTATTATGTTATAGAATAAATTTAACACCATACTGCTGAATAATTTAATAATTATTACATTTGATGAATGACCTATTGATGTTTTGTAGCTACCGAAATACTTAATATGATGGTAAAACCGAGCTAAGATCGGGAATCATGCAGCTATGAGAAAATACTTTAACAAAGGTTTACCACACTAATGTTGCCGGACATTACTATTTCAGAGGGCTTTGTTGGTTAGATACTTAAATATAGCGCCATCTTCATTCCATCCTTCTTAGTAAGGAGAAAACTTTTTAGCAACTTTTTAGCAACATTTACAAAAATTAAGCAATCATTGCCAGAAGATGCAGTTGTATTATCAGAGTTTAGAAATGGTGAGTATAATAACTGCAAATTTTTTTGTCGCAAAAGAGACTTCTATCTGTTGCTAATTTATAAAGAAATGTTTTGAAACTTTTAGACTAATCCTCCAATTTATTGTATATTATTGTTGCTTTACTATTAATGTATTTATTGTTTTTATTGTTCATGAATTATTTTATTGTTTATTTTAAATATAGGTATGCTTATGGAGAATGGTTAATAAATATTTAGGTAATGATTGAACTTATTCTGGTTGAATTCTGACATATCCTTCCTTATACGATCCATACGAGATAAAATGTCCATGTAATGATTAATTAATGACATTAAAATCTTATCAAACGGATTATTTTACGTAATCGACCTATTAACACGATGAAACTGCAATAAATACCCAATTCTCAGGAAAAACTCAAACCTCATTTATTTTTTCTCGCAATACTTAAATAGGTACTCTTAAAATTAAATTGTGTCAAAAAGATGATTGATACAAAAGTAAATTTTAAACATATTTTTGTCAATCTGTTTTTTTAAGAAACTAAATTAGTATATTCGTTATGAAAGAATATGGATTAACGTTCTTGACAATTTAATACTGAAAAAAATAAATTGAATTTAGAGATGTTCTTATTATTTTGAATAATCTTGTTAGATTACACAGCTGCGTTGACTTTTAAATTAAATGCAATATAGCATATAATTTTTTATTTAATTCGAAAAATCCGAAGATCCTTGACACGTATTTCTTTCGAGGGGAGAGGGGTTTAGCGCTTAGCGTGACGACGTGTGCGAGAGAGAGGTTCGGATTAGACGCAGCCTTCAACAAAATTAAAACTTTTCTTAAAAATTAAAAATTTCATATCAAAATTTATTGATTCTATAATTGTCTTTAAAAATCCGTCTGTCTGTGGTAACGGTTTGTCCGCACGATAACTAAAGTCCGATCGATTTGAAACCTGCATCAACAAGCCTTGAAACGGCCTTGTTTTTGAAAAAAAACCTACATAGACAAACAAGGGACTAAAATTATAACGATGAAGTATAAAAATAGAAAGAAAAATTTAATTTACCCAAAATTTTCTGGAAAAATCTTATATCTAATCTAAGAATCTAATATAAAAAATAAAAAGTTTTTTTTCGTTGACGGATAAAAATAGGTAAGAAAATGTTGAAAAAAAAAATGGCGCGCAAGAATGAAGTTGAAATTTGTAGACTAGTGTAATATAAAGAAATATTATGTTTTGGAAAAGTAACTGAAGAATTTTGGAGTGAAAATTATATACTTTACTGCCGGCTAAGCTAAAAGGTCCTATCTGTGTATGTTAAACCTGTAGATAGGACCTTTCAGCTTGGCACGGCAGTGTAAACCTAGCTTTTTAAGAATAAAATTTATTTTTAATGTTTAATAAAATAATGTATTGTTTCTGATGATTTTACACAAATCTTTACCTAAGAAGGATTGATATATTTGATATAAACAAACATAAAACCAAATGCAGCAGAAAACCGATTTTTTTCACTAAACCAAGTATAATAAATGTAGATAATACAGTATACGTTGTCATGTATTTATCGTTCTTGAAAATTTTGCCCCTCTGTATTTCGTTACTTAAATAAATATTTTCACAGAAAGAAATATTGATTCAATTTGTCATGTAAATTGGTTGAAAGTCATTTGTAAATCTGTCATCTCATAATGTGATTATTTTAGATCTAAACGGAATGACAGCTTATCGCGAGCTTAAATCTGCTATTTGAGACGAATCGCTGCTTTAATAAGATACAATTTGTAGTTGCATAAATATTTAAATTACAATTTTAAAAATATTAAGGCATTTTTTGCTGTTGAATTTCGCTAGGATTTGAAGACAAGCAATCTTGCTCGAATCAAATGAATTTAAATTAAGTAATAGGGATATTTAACAGAAAACAATCTTAAATAATAAATTCTCTGAAAAAAAAAATAATCAAAAGTTGCTAAAAATACTTCATTCAAAGCAACTGATAAAATATTGACTTCAATTAATTTATAATAACAATTTCATAATAGTATAGCTGACTATTAACACCGGTCCACAAAATAAAAATACCTCAGTAAATCTTTACCAGACTTTATTTTTCTTACGCTAGGTTGTGCGCTGAAAACGAATTTGAAAATAAAAAGCTCGCTGACCTCGAAATTACCTTCTTATGGATAAGTGGTGTCGGATTTGGCTGAATTTTGGATATTTTTTAGTTCTCAATATTCTGATCAAAACAGTTCAAGGGCACAACTCTCGAAAAATAATAGTTTAAGTGCTAGAACACTTAAAAAATTTCGAGCACAGCGGTGCATCGGTCTTATAGATACGTGGTTTCGGTTAGATTTGGCTGAAATTTGAATATATTCTAGTTCTCGGCATTCTAATCAAAAATGTCTGCGGGCAAAAGTCCAAAAATACAATAGTTTAGGTGCTAGAGGTCTCGAGCTACCTCGTCCAATATTCTTTTAGAAGTTTTTTGAAAAAGTTTGGGGTCACCGAGCTTTTTCACTGTCAAATTCGTTTTCAGCGCACAAAAATGCATACGAAAAATATAGTCTGACGTTTATTTTTTTTTTGTGGGCCTGCTTTATCATTTTCAACACTTTTTTAAGCATTTTATAAATACAGGTCATAATTTTGAAATAGGATATTTTGCATTTTTGCAAAACGTTGAATGCAGCAATGAATTTATTTTTAAATTTGATGTTTTGAAAAAAAGAATATTCTTGTACTTGTGGCATGTCGGAGAGAATAAACCAGCTGTAAAAAAGGAGCAATAACCGGCTTCTTTTATAACAATTAAAATACGATGATATAACTGGTCAAGCTTTAGAATTCCACCTGTGGCTCCATTTAACTATTACTACGTGACTATTTTATTGATTAATAGTATATTATAGACCAATGTTGAGAACACCTATTATAACCCTGTAGAAACGTATTTTTCCTTTTTGAGAAAAAAAAATACTTTAAATATAGTTATCTTATGTATATTAAAATATTTGTTACAATTTTATAAATAACTACACGAGAGAAATAAAAAGCAAAACTATGTATATAATTTTGGAATAACCTACCCTTTCTATACTTATGTAGCCCCCTGTTCCTAAGAACTTTCAACATCCATCTAAAAAAACTTGTCTTAATCCAATTTGTGGATATATGCGCTCAACGCCAATTGTAGAGTGAAAAATATTATATTTTATTATCAAATTTATCCATTTTGGTTTGTATTTTCTACCGTGGTTTATAATATTTTTATGCAGATAATAAAAAAATTAAATTAAATTGGTATTCTATTTCCAGGTTTTCCAAAGAGATTTTGAATAAATTTTCAGAAAAATATCAGAAGCAAGACTATACTTATAGTTATAATTAAAATTAAATTATAAATAAAACAATTTAACGCTTTTCATTAATATAGGGAGAATCTTGTTACATTTTCAGAGTTCTACAAGTTGCGAATGCCATTTAAAGCTTATAATAGAAAAAAATTTTGAAAATAGCAGAGAAATTTCCTGATTTTGTTCCAGAAAGCTGGACACCTTATAAAATGAACAGCGTGGACATTGAGATCAGATATTGAAAATTATAACCAAAAATACAAAACCATACAATCTTAAAGCTTAAGCATTAAATGGATTAATAAAATTTGCCACCACGGTAGGTATTGTTGACAGAAATAAAACCGTAAAAGCTATGTACCTATTCGTTTTTCATTAGAAGGTTCGATACGTTTATTAGCATAACTTTTAGGTCATTAAAAAAGTATCGAAAAAAAATATTCCTGGTACACGCAGAAAAATTATGTTGCTAAAACAAAAAAAATCATTACCAAACAATTTAAGATTTATCAATAGAAAACAGTAGTTTAAGCTAAAACCAAAATAATGGAAGACGGACCAAATTATTTATCGGAGGATAAAAGTGGAAAATAGATACTTTTGAAATTTGGTGCTATGAAGAATGTTACAGGTAAAATGGACAGATAGAGTTACAAACGAGAGCGTATTGGAGATAATGGGGGAAAGCATATGTAAAGGGCTAGTTAAGATGCATCAGTTTGATTACCATTTAATGGTGAGACATTAGAGCTTAAACTTAAGATATTTTGAAGAGCGAGCCAGGAGGTAGAAGAAAGGCAGGCAGGCAAGCTTAGAATGGAATACCGCTCACAAATAACAAAGAATGAAGGGTGTAAAAATGTAGCTGCCTCAAACTGGATAATGACACAATTCTACATGATTGTGAATTCAGTGTTGTTTCAGTGTACAATGTTTAGTGGATGTGTGGTAGGTCAATTTTATTTGAAAATTAATTGTGTTTAATGTTTTAGTCAAGCGTTTTATCAATACCATATATGTGTTATGTCTACCACTATTTCTAGCCCACGTTTTGTCACGCATATTTCTTCGTACCTTTATTTTTATTGAAAATTTACTTACACTCCGTTGTTAAACAATCATTTACTATTTGATAACGCTTAATGGCTGGAATGAATACCTTGTAGGCATAACACAGACCTGCAAATACAGATCCGCAAGAATCGGTCTAAGAATTGACCAAGAAAACGGAAAAAACAATCAAGTTGCCTTAAACCAAGAAAATAGTAAAATATGGCACAACATATTTGTTACCTTTACTAAATATTTGGTTGCCATATACAAAAATAGAAGAATAAGTTCTCAGAAACCACTTATTTTGCGGCTCTGTGTACTTTTTTTAATAAACGAATTTAAAACCAGACATGCAGTACCTATTGAATTTCGCAGTAAAATGCTGAATACGAGTCTAAGCCACTAGGGTGGCCAATAAAAATATAACAGAAGACGAAATCTTACTTTTTTTGTGCGAATAGATACACTTAAAAAAATTTGAAAGACTGAAAATTCGATATTTATTATTTAAAAAAAATTATTAAATACAACAAAAAAATTGCAGAATTGAATTTTAAATCAAAAAACATATATTTAGGACCCGTCAATAAAGAAATAAGTAAAAAATAAGCTTTAACCATAAAACAAGAAGAAAAAATTGCGCCGCCCTACTAAAGTAGGGTTGTCCATTAGCTGGATCCATTTTTCAGTATCTATACAAAGTATTCTATAAAAATTATTCTTATTCGACTGTATTACAGGATATTACAAGGCATATTTTTGATAAATTATGAATGAAGTTAATGATACCTGTCAATATAATGGGAAGCTCTGCAACAAGCTAAAAAGAGACTGGTATGTATACCCTATTCACATCCTTTTTACGGTTCTGTACCTTTAAAATCGTTTGGTTGTCCCTCGGTCTTGCACAGCCATTTATCTCAGCATCTATATAACCTAGTTAACTAAAATTTGGCATACGAGTAGATTGCATTAACAAAAATCTAGTCTAGGTATAAGTTTTTTTTTAATATATTCAATTTTTTTTATCGGGGCATTTTTTAGTTCCTATTTTTGATACTCATTATTAAATTTTATTTTTCTTAGCTTGAAATGTCATTTTTCAGATATTCCCAACACGACGCAATTATACAAACAACTGATCATCATTTTTATTGGCCCTATTTTTTTAATTAAAATTTAAAAGACGTTAAAGAATCTTTTCTTACAGAATACCTGTTCGTTAATTTTTATTGCTAATCACACACAATAAATACTTATTACAAAAAGAAACGTTAAAATTTACAAGGTAGTTAAATATAAAAACTACCTACTAATAACACTCACCATTCAAGAATTGGTTCATGAAAGACACAGGAATTAGCCGCAGGTTTTCTAAGAATGTTCTAACAATAATCCCAATTCTCGTGGAATTTCAAGTTAAAAAAAAAAGAAACCTTAAAACACAGGCGTGTATTCGCTAAGGGAGAGGTCGCCTTTGCGCTAATTCGTCGTCCAGACAATCACGAGTTAGAATGTTGAAATTCAATTTTTTTTTGTGTCGAAGAGTAAAATACATATCCTGATAAAAACATATTGATACGTTGATTTCAAAATATATATGTGGGATCTAAAATAAAGCCGCTAAAACCTTCAAAAAAGTTTAGGTTTTTTGGGTTATTGTGGAGAATGATAATGATGCACTCGAATTTTGCGTTATAGTGTTTGACGTGATAAATTCTATACCATTAAATTTATTAGCTGCATTTTGGCAGTGTACTGAGAAAATGCTGTAAAAATTTAATGTTATCACGACAGAAAAGTAACTTAGAAATAACGCTTTATTAGAAGAGATTTGTAAATTAAAACAAACAACAGTGAACGTAATATGTATAATGAAAAGTCGTATTTTTAAATTGTATTCACAATCTAAGGCAGAAATGAGAAAATGAAATTATAAGTTGGTTAGATTTTATTTAAGCTTAAGTTTAGTATGAAAAGGAATTTAATTAATTAATAAATGTAGATATGATGTAATTTAATTTTAATCATGTTAAAGATAATACAAAGTCAGCTCGGGTGGTGAAACATTAATAACTTAAATTCAATTAGTATATAAGGGTAGATTGGACTGCAGTCATAATCTAAAAGGGAATGATCCAGCCAGTTTAAATGTATAACTGTGTAATATGAATTAAACACTGGTATAACACTGTTATTTGGAATCTTGCTGTTAGAATTAAATGCTTTTGATTCAATTTAACCCAGCTTATATGAGCAACAAGGGTAGCTTTGGGATTTTCCATTTTTCTCTAAAGATACAAGGAAATTATACTGGTTTTCATTTTAGAGATAACATATTGAAATAATATTCAAACAACATATTTAAATTATTTTTCCCTCTTTTAGTCCAATATTAAATACAACAATACTTAAAACTTTAATTAAACTCATTTTAATATAACTGGTCTCAACCCATTCTTGACACAGGTCAACGAATACCAAAATATCTATCAAATGTGAGACAATTGACATGAAAAATTCTAAATAACTGACGAGGCCGAAAAATCTGGAGGCCAGGCCCACCGAAGCTAGGCCCCTGCTACTTAATAGTTGTACTTAATAGATGTACTACAATTGATATCCATGGGTCAAATACCGTCTCCCAAGAGAGTTGGAGTTCATCAAAGATGTCAATTTGAAAGAAATAAATATCGAATAACTTGAGAACCGCTGATGGAATTTAAAAAAAAAACAATGTTAAAATCATAATCAAAAACCTTTTAAATGAGGAATCACTCTTCACATATAGTAATATTTAAACTTTTAAATATGGCGCCCATTGGTGGCAGAATGAAGTCACTCATTTCAAAAAAGTTAAATCCCGCTCAAAATAAAAACTGACCTGAGGAGTTTTCCTAAATATGTTATTTTCAGAGTAATCGAATTTATTCATTTTGAAAATCCACACAGTCATGTCAAAACGTGTAGATTCCAGAAAAGTTCAAAATTATAAATAAACAGTCATTTTTTCTTTTAACACCTTTTTCTAAACTTGGGGGTAAGCCACAATTGTAGTTTAGCCCCATGCTGCCAACAGCTCTCTAAACATGGTCCTTCGAGCCCTACAAGTGGTTTTGGATAATTAATTGTATAATTTTATTTTCCTGTGGAAGTTTTATAAGATAACGATTTTGACCGAAAAGGGTCTTTTCAGTTTAAGATAGCGAAAATGGTCGGAAAAGGCAGCATTCAATTGTCTTATCTTTGACCATTGTCCACTCAACCCCCATTTATAACATTCCGTCTTATAGATTACTAGAATTATCCTTCAATTTGTAGATCTTCATTGATTTTTAGATTTATTTCATCTTGATTTAAAATAAATCTTTGGTTTTATCTTAAATCAATTACTTAAAGAACAAAATATATATTTTGAGAGTTTTTATTAAACTCCTCACAGCTTCACAGCAGAGAAGTATTATACGTTTAATTCTGACCCCAATAAAAAAAAATTCCAAAATCAAACTTTACAAAGTGTATACAATTCTAAACAACTTTTAAAAATGTTTTTACATGTATGTTCTATGTCAAGTTTTCATGTAAGAGCGAGTGTAGCATCCCTTAAAAATCTTACGTAATTTGTGCACGACCCCTGCTATAAAATTTTGGTAAAAAAAATCAGCAGGGACGGTCGGTTTGAAATCATGATCCGCCCCTGATAAAAATAGTTCTCGAAATGGCGAAAAAGGAAAAATGATTTATAGATTTTGAAATAAATTAAAACAATTCAATATAAAATCAAATATAAAGCATTTTCCTGACATTGTAAGCAATATGTATTCAATTTTTACGATGTTTTTCCAATCTTTCCAATAAAAATCTATAGAGAGCAATTTTAAAATTTATAGTTCTAGACACTTAAATTCACTAGTACTTATATGTATTTTCCAGCTTTTACTGTTCTATGTTAATATCGACGAGTTTTGTTATATGACAACTTGTATTTATTCAAGATCTAAAATTGTGTAAACGAATTTTTGTTAAACATTTATTTGAAATTATTCACCAAGCCGTGAAGGTATGTAATGCTTGGTATAGTTTGCCGCACGGATCTGTGGCTACGGGAAAAACGTTTGGAATGTGTGTGCAAAGGGGAGGCCCGATGTAGGCACGCACGCCTTATAACGCTCTTGACGGAAAGAAGAGAGCGCGAATGATTCCTCCCCCTTACGTCGGAGACTTTCTTTCATGCGGAGAACTATAATTGGAAGACGAACCAGGGCCTTGCCGAAGACAATTTATTAGGGTAGGGGATAAAGCACAAATTTTCTCAACTGAATTTTTGCCAACCTTTTAATAAAGAATTATTAACTATGCATAAAAGTTTTACTTTAAATTACCAACTTTTTTGATGTGGTTTGGGGTCTTGGAAATTTGAAGATGAACCTATAACCTAATATTCTTTTAAAAAACGGTAGATAACAAGGGTTTTTTAAAATTAATATTTTTTTTTAAACTCTTTTGGTATCGTCTAATACTGTGATTTTGAAAATTTGAAGATGAATCTACAATATTCCTCTAAAAAACAATGGACACAATTTTTTTTTACTGATATTTTTTTAAAAATTCACACAATTTATTGATGAAAAAATTAAAGAAAAGGTGATAAGAAACTTCAAGAGCACGTCGACACTAAAGTTGCAGCAAACGTAGTCGGGTTTTTTAACCTATAGAAAATGGTACACATTTTATTTAACAAAGAATTTAGCCAGACTCTTAGCTCCCTTGCATCCAAGAGTAAAACAGAATCTTTGAATGCAGCGACCCCTACTAGCCGATAGTCGCACACAACTCTGCTTGCTAACACTGCATATATTCTATTATTCTAGAAGTAAATAAATGGTTTGTATCTTGACTACATTTAAAAATATCATGGATTCCATTTTGATTAGTATAGAAATCTTTCTATGCTCCGAACCACTGTAATAAATAATTTGTTCATTTAAAAGCCTATTTACAAGCTCGCATAAGAACATAAAACATAACAATGCGATGCCGTGATTGGCTTGATGGGCCGCCATGTATTTTGTAAGCCAATCACGGCATGGCTTTCTTATGTTTTATTTTCTTATGCAAGCTTCTGGATATGCCAAGATAAATGCATGACAAAAATATACCGTATATATGTTTGTGTATGTTAAGAATGTGACATGAGAAAATATATTAAAATGCAACAAGCATTTTTAATATGAGACATGCATTTTTTTTATTACCCAAACAACGACGATTTCCAAAAATGTTCTCCTTGATACACTGTGATGTAGAAACCTCAAAATGGAATCGCTTCAAATAAAAAAAAAAATTAAAATGTGTGTGATCCAATTTTTCTCAGTAAATATGTAAAAAACTATTTTTTAGACATATCTTTTTTATTATTCACAATAAGAGAAAAATTTAAAAAACACATAAAATGTAAAATAAAATTACACAAAAAAAACACACATTTAAAGTGTTATTATTATTTTTTTAGTATTCACAATAGATGAAATATTTTAAAACGACGTAACAGATAAAAAAAATCGCTCTTCCTCTCTACTGCCAATATCTCTGTTATTTTTAAAGATAGAAACTTACCCAGTATACCAATTGGTTGTGGCTCCCGTCATGCCATTAACGTGATAAAAATTTTAAGTGAATAGCTAATTTTATACTTACCAGACTATATTTTTTCAGTAGATTTCAGCATTCGAGCCTTCCCATGAGAACATTTCAAATCGGTGTTGCTACTGTCATTGATGTCTTGGGCCAGATATTTTTTTTCTAGTTAGGTCCTCTTGTTTTGATGTTTGGTCTGAAAAACGCAAAGAAATATTAGGGAAATTTAGATATCTTCTGGAGTCCAAAATGATCAAAATTTGCGTTACATAATACTTGAACATTCCCTGTGGGGTAAGGGATCAAAACAATTACTTTTCATAAGAGACAACAAATATTGCTGTAAAAGGTTCAAAAATATGTATCTATTTTTATTCTTTTAATTTATTTAATTTTTTTTAATTCCTTTACTAATTTTTTTTTTCAAAATTTGTCTTGAATTTTTTTCTATGATTTTTTTAACCACCAGTATTTTTCTTATGAAACCACAGCTGGGTAAAACAAAAGCTCGATGAAATCAGAAGTGTTACTCAGGTTAGAAAAAATCATTTTAGATTTTTAAGTGAATTGCATACCTCTCTTTTTTATGGGTAGGCCATTAAAGAAGATACAAACCTGTATAATTATGCACTGTGTATGCTGCCGTGCTAAGCTGAAAGGTCCTATCTACATAGGTTTAACATACACAGATAGGACCTTTCAGCTTAGACAGGCAGTATGTTAAAATCAATAAAACTCAAAAAGGTACAATATATTTTTGCAGTCATGAACAGACTGGTCGAGGCCCGTAAAACTGCTTAAAAATAAAAATAAATGGGTAATTAGAGGGCTTGAAGTAGCCACGTCAAAACAAGAGTCTTACAGAAGACCAGGCCAAAAGAAAGCGGTGGTATGGTAACAACCAGGCGAACCATCTGCAGAAACTAACAAGAGAGCAGCGAGCTGGCCAATTGACAAAGGCAAGGCCAAAAATAAAGAGAGATAGAGAGAGAGAGAAGTAGCCACGTTTGATCGGTTAGTTAGGGAAAAGCAACAGGTAAAATGTTCCAAATTGAAAACCTGGCAAAAGTTTTTCTAGGTTTCCCACTTAAATGAGATTAATCGCAATATATCAAGTAAATACAGATTAAATTAGTTATACATTAAAAGAAAAACAAAATGGCGAAAAGCTTCTTACCATGCCCATTTTTACCATTTCCTCGTGCTGAAAGGCCGGGAAAATAGCTTATTACACTCTATGTACACTATTAAGTTAAGTTAATACTAAACTCCTTGGGTTTTCATTCTTTTATTTATAATAAATTGCAATTTTAGAAATTGCGGTCAAACAACGGTCGAGAAGCCATGACCGTACTATTTCTTCTTCTTCTTTGCATAGAATTTGGCCAGCTCAATATAAATTTGTATTTATATTATTCTAAAACAATGGGTCACTTGGTGAAGTGGTCTGGATAATTCCATACCCAGTCTTCTTTTTCTTCTGATTGTATCCTCAGATACGTTTTGTTGACAACGCTGTTTTTTCTAATTTGTAATTATATTTGTGCATGCGCTAGTATATAAAAAATTCTGTACGTATAAAAACTTCTTCACGTGTTCGTTGCTTCTAAATCAATATTTATCAGCATTATAAATTATTAAAAAATATAAAATTCACTTCTTACTCCAATATAATCTTCACATGTTAGTCATTTTACTACACATCATCCATACAATCACTATAAATATATAAAATCGAATCCAGGGCATATATAAAATAGTAAATGAATAAATAACTATACTTGATGCTAAAAATTAAACGCTATTAACGGATTAAAAATTCTCGCCAAAAGTATTTCCCCCTTTTTCGGATGAAATGGAACTACGAAACTTTTTCTACAAACTTAAATCGTATCACAGAACACCCAATCGTATCGTATATGTCAAAATTTTGCGCATCACCCCTGACGTGAATGAAGAAACCACTAGAGATTGGTTTTTCTTACTAATCTAAGGGCAGATTTAATAATTTTAATCGGTGCAAATTCCACTTGCACCAACTTTTGATCTGGGATATCTCGACTGTGAAGTAACGATAGATTTGGCTGAGTAGTCGTGGCAGCTAAGATCGTAATTTGAAAAAGAGGAAGAAGAATAAAACGAAATTTTGTTGATTGCTTTTGCGTACTATTCGCGCTATGTGAATTTTAAGTTTAGCGTTAATTTTAAACTTGGTATTTTTGAAAATGTTATCACAAAACATTAAATATTATCACTGCTGTTTTGATAAGTGCACCACCAAGTTTGACACGAAGCCAAAATTAAGTCTGTTCAAGGTAAGTTCCCAACTCTTCATATTATTTTATATTTATTGAGATTATACTATAGTAACTAAACGAATAATACGTAATATATGTACAAATAATAAGTTTCATATTAGCATAAAGTTTCCTGTGGCTTCCTTAAACCAGTAATACAGTATGAGTCGTATAGTACGACAGGATTAAGGAAGCCATGGCTCACGACTTGTACATGATGAAAGTTTCATGCTAATAGCATGATATTTTGCAAGTTGGAGTCAAGAAAAAATAACCAATCAAATGCTCTGAAAATAACTGCAGAGATTGGACTGATCAATCTTGTCTTGCCTCGCACTGGCATAGAATCAAACTTGTATATGATATATCACACTTTTAGCTACCCGAAGACAAGCAACTTAGAGATGCATGGCTTGCCGTTATAGCAAAGGTTGATGGTTTAACCAGTGAGGAAATACATGTATGTGAGCTGCATTTTAAGCCATCTGATTTACTGACTAATGTAAGTATTCAAATTTTTATAAACAATATTGTTTGCACTAGAGAGGGTTTATTAAGAATAAGTCAATCTCTGTAAAATATTTCTGATGAAAACCAGTTCCAATAGATACAGGTCATACTTTAAATATGTAATGTTAAGCAATTAAATCCAAAAAAAAATGGGTAAAAAAACAAATTATTTTTATAACTTTTAGAATAATAAAAAACATTATGTAATAATGTAATGATGTGTAATGCTTTAGCAAAACTGGCTGACTTTTTGAAACTTTTATAACTACAGGGGACAGTAGGTACTCATATGGTACCATATGGTAATCACGCGGATGCGAAAACAACCCTTAGGTTCTTTCTAGAGTGGTTCACCTGTACAAATATTTGTAATATTTTAACATTTTGGTCAGCGCGCCCGTCACTTTGTCGCCGATAACTTTTGCGCGACGGCGTGCGCGGCCGGTAACTTTCGCGCAACCAATTTTTAGTTTGATTTTTTTTAGTTGAAACAGCACAAAAACCAACCCGATTTATTGATGATTTTCATAGGATTTTTTTTCAGGGTAAAAGCAAACGCTTAAAGGAGGGCGCGATTCCTTTAAAATACGTAAAATCTAAAGGTAAAAGAGACCATTCTTATGCCAGATTTGTCCCAGCGAAGTCCAATGAACGCCCGAAAATAATAGGCAACATTCCACAGAATGAAGCAATGCTTTTGGATTCAGCATCTGTGGATTTAGCAGCCGATCCATTAAATTTTGAACAAGAAACTACTGGAAATAGTATGGATTTTTACGATTCCTTAATGCTAGGATATGCTCTTCAAGTCGACCCGTCATGGGCTATACACAGGAATTACGACCATATACTTCTTTCGAGGATGTTTGTTGATAAAGGAAAACCATGTATGGAAAAACAAATAATATTTTCACGAAATTACGATTTAAGATTTTTTGTAACTCAGACTAAAGTACCCTTCCCACATCAGAAAATTGGAAGTGTACATGATTTGGAAAAAGTTGTACAAGATTTTTTGTACTGCAAATTATGCAGTGGTGTCAAATTTAAGTCAGATCATGCATTTCAAAACTACATTTATAAAGAGCAAGAAAAGGTATGGCGACATACACAGTGTAAATATATGTTAAGCAATGATAACAATGTCTGTGATAAATGTAAACTAATTGTAAAAAGAATAAAGACAAAAAGTGATAAACCCTCAACAACAGTTGTGGATGTAGAAAATGTAGATGTAGAAGCTCCTGATACTCAAGAATATGTTACTGAAGAAATTGTTTTAAGCGATTGAATTTCCCCTGTATGTTTATAAACACTTGGAGGACATGCACAATTTACTATGTATTCCCTGTAAAAAGTTACCAATAGAAAACATGTTTTTTATATGGTTTAAATGAGTTTCTAATGAGTCTATGAGATTCTATTGGTAAGGTATAAGGTAAAAAAATATTACATAACCCTATTAAAAATGACCTATGGGTTTCGACTGGGATCAGTATGAGTACATAATATTACCTTATAAGTCGAGTTATTAATAAATGTTGATGTAAAATCTAAAAGTACCAAAATATATGAGGAGGGCCGGATCAAAAGGGGTACATCTGCATTTTTTTTTTTAATGAGATATTGATGGTTTAGGCAATGGTGGGGACTAATAAATAATTCTGCAAAAAGAAATTTTGCTAAAGGGCACTTTAAGTATTTTTAATTTACATTTAAAATACTATTGCTGCATCAAAACGCGCAATCTTCAACAAAATTGCCGCATCAAAAGACATTGGGGTGCGGCAAGGGGGGCAAATGGGGAAAAATACATTTTTTAACAAAAATTTGAAAGTTAAACCATCGTTGGTGCAAGTGGTCCTAAAAAAATTATACTTTGACGTCAAATTTATTTGCCTTTTTCACAAAAATACAAATAAAAGTTTGTTGTTCAAAAATTGTCTTACATTGAACGCTTGCGCTTGCATTGAACGCACATATTAAATGTCAAAACTCAAGTCTGCTGCGCACAGAAAATAACCTTGAATTTAGAGTTGATACGTTCCTTCAGTTTTCCCGTGATTGCAAAACAAAGTTTCGAGTTAAACTAATTAAAAAAAAAAGAGTTAATTATATTAATTGTTCTTGTGTTCTCCTATTATTTGTAAAACAGGTAAGTCGATTTGTTCACTAAAAATAGTTTATTTCTTTTACCAATCAGGGTTTGTCACACAAGGATTTTTTATTTACTTTAGTATATTACGGAATGTTCAGAAGTCAAAACATTTATTTTTTATCAACTAGATATTAGTTTCAACTTAAAATTGATTATAATATACATAATCCAGTAATTCTATACAATAAAATTTTACATACAACTGCTTTACCTCAAAAGTTTTGACTCAACCCTCAAAGTTTAATTGATTTAACTTAAAATGTCACACCTATACATTCATTATCAACTCTAGAAGTATATAAAGCAGTTTAATTGATACACAGTTCTAAATGAATCCCTTGACGCACCACTTGTTTTCGAAAGAGTGATTAATTATTCACCAATTCGGCAAAATATTAGTCGCCCAAGTTAACTTGGCTAAGCGGAAAAGAGGCAACCTAACAAGTTAACTTGGTTGAGTGTGTTAAGGGTTTAAAGTTATCACAGGTAAGTGAAAAAGAGCCAACCTACTGTAAACGAGTTAACTCGTATGAATGTGTTACGGGGTTAATATCTAATGTTGAAATTTTGTCTTAGGTTTTGATGGCAACTAGTTTTTTAATTACATAGGCCCACAAAAAAGCGTAAATTTATCTTAACCAGACTATATTTCTTACATATTTTTGAGCGGTGAAAACGAATTTGACCGTGAAAAAGCTCACTGACCCCCAATTTTTTTCAAAACACTGCAAAAAAGAATGTTGGGTAGCTTGAGATCTTCATAGTTCTCTAGCACATAAATTTGCCACTCATTTTCGGAACTGGACAGTGGATTTTCCCAACACGAGAATGATTACTTTCTGCACAACAAATTCCATTAAATAATTCGCCCAGGTTTATCAAGTATGGCCTTTTTTTATATAAAAACGCCCCATTTCTATCTAAAAGGCTCAGTAAATGGTAATTTTTATGTAAAAAGGCTAATTTTTGTGTTAAAATGATCTTTTTCTCTTGTATTTTTTTATGTAAAAAGGACCATTAATGGTAAAAAATTTTATGTAAAATGTTATAAAATTTCTTATTTCTTATGTCAAATTTGGGCATTTAAAACATCCTTTAACATAAAAAAAATCCAAATGAATAAATAATGTTATTAAAATTTATTATTTTATTTTGTGCATAAAAATCTTTTGGACCACACTATATGTATGCGTTTATATTAATGATAATTTGAATTGTTTGGTAAATGATTGTTTGAAAATAATAAAATATATGGGTAAATCCATGGTAACTGACTCTACAGCCGCAGAAAAAAATACTCTTAAATATTTTAATATATTATTATTAAAGATTGTTTGTTATCTATTATTATTAAATAATGTTTGTTAAAAAATAATATAATAAATTATTGTAAAGAAAGTGCCATTTTTTCTGCTGCTGTAACGTCAGTTACCATGGATTGGCCCATATGTATATTGTCTGGCCTATAATATAAAATGCTCGTTTTATTTTTAGAATAATACCCACTGGAAGAGTTAAGATAAGAAAAGCACGTCCCATTGAGTTCAGGGTCATGGCTTTTCAAATTTGAACTAAGTACTACTTTTCCATGGGGGAAGTCCTGCATTAAAAATATTATTTTTGTTACGATTTAGGCCCTAAATTTTAGGGGCCATACGTAACGCAATTTTTTAAAATTTTGAACCCCCTCCATGTAACGCTTTATAACGCTGAGACTTACCCATCCCCTATAAATACGTAACGCTGGAAGTCAAGATCCCCCAAAATTGATGAAAAAATAGACCGTTTGTATTTCTTTAAAAATAATAAAGAGCGTTACGTAACGCCACATCAGGTCCCCCTACCCTTCGTAACACTAAGCACTAGCCAAAAGGGTAGCCAAAATATAAAATCTCTACAGCCTTTATTAACGCGAGAAACTGGGTATGAAGTATATGAATTTTGCTCAATTTGCGTGACGTATTTTATGGACGACACCCTAAAAGGTAAAATAAAATTACACAAAAAAAAATTATATCATTTTTTCCATGACACCTTCATCATAAAGGCTTCATTATTCTCATTTTAAATTATTATGTATAGAGTAACCCTTTTGGTAAGGTAAATTAATCCTATAATTTTTTTAATTTTAAATTTTTTTTCGAAACTAATATGATAAATTCCAGTCTAAATGCCAAATTTTTAAATCATTGGTGGCAAAATTGCGTCGGCGTTTATAAGTGTTAGTTCAAGTATTACGTAACACACCTGGGGGGAGCACCAGCGTTTCGTCAATGTAGTGGTATAGGAAAATATAGAAAAAGTGTGTTACATGGGGGAGGGGGTAATAATTTTCTAAAATGTGCGTTATGTAATACTTAAAAGTAAAGAATTTTTCGCGTTCTTCCAATTTTTTAAAAGACAGGTGTTTTACCGCCGTAGAGCGCCGTCTGACTCTGCTTTCATAAATATAAAAAAATCAATTAACATAACACCTTCATGCTAATGGCTTTATATATTCTTATCTAAAAATAACATGTATGAAGTTACCCCATTGGGAAGGCAAATTAATTTGCGTTAATTGCGTTATTGATTTCTTTTTTCGAAACTAATTTGATAAGTTTGAGACTAAATGCCAAATTTTTGAATAAATTTTATCATTGGTGGCAAAATTGCGTCGGTGTTTATAATACAGCAAAACGTATCGATAAGTGCGCGCCGGGGGTGCGCGTTGTAATTTTGTACTATAGTCGATAATTCTGTGCGGATTGTCCTACATGTACCATTAGATCTCAGCTTCTAGTTTATTTAGTGTACTTAACTCGTAACAAGTGACAAAATTTACCCTTTTTCCCGGTATGTACATTTAATTTTTTTTACATTTCATTTTTTCCATCGAGAAAAGCTGATTTGAAACGCATTGGAAAATGTATCTAGCGCAATTGGCGTCCACGCTACCTTATCATTCATTAAAACTATCACTTTCGTTTACAATTTTTTAACTTTAATTTTTTTTATGATAAGTCATTAAAATTTAAAACGAGATTGATTAATTTCAAATAAAAGTCAAGGTCTTGAAAAGTAGGTTAAATCGCAAGGACCAAGGAATTTAAAGACGTTTGGTCATCTATTTTCCATCATAGTTTTTCTAGTTTAAGATGTTAAAAAGCTCAAAAGGTTAATACTTTTAAACAAAATTGAATTTCCGTTAAAAACTATTAGCTTTTCACTGGTTTACTATTCAAATATTATACACATCAAATAAATATTTGAAAATTTCCAATTGGATATTTAATAGAAAATTTCCGTAAGGGACGAGGTCCAAATAAACCTAAATATCAGAGTTGGGCACAATTACTTAATGATTACTAAAAAAAAATATTTTTTAATGTTTGTTATTTTTAACATAAGGAATAATATTATTTATCATATAAATTTGGTAAAACAATTATCGATTTTTTCATAAAAGTAATTAAATTCAAAAATTTTCTATTACTTTTGTATTTGGTTATTGCAAAACACAGCCCATTTATATGTTAAATGGTCATGATACGTGGAAACTAAAAACCTGAAAAGAATATTTGTGATACGACCTTCTCTAAGGGATCAGTCGATATTTCATTTTACAGAATGAACGATTTATTTTATTTTTATCTAACATTACTGATTTAAAAGCAAACTAGCTAATTCAGATAAATTTTAACTGTATTGAAAATGAATCAAATCAACTAATTTTCACGCCATTGGGTTCACCTACTCAATTTTCCATTCATTAAAGCTATACTTTTCATCAGCATTATTGACATCAAATAAAGCTTTCACAGGAATAAAATTTACAAATGGAATTTAGTGTAATTTTTGGTAATGATGCCTATGTTCAAATTACCCTTTTATTCTTTTTAATTCAAAACCCTCAGAAGGATTTGTAGCGACCTAAAGAAACCTAAAAACTAAATGGATTTTAGAAAATTTTAATGATTAATTAACGAAACATTTATTTTTATTGACACAAAATGTTTATTTTCATCTGAAAGCAAACTGCATTGAAATGTGCTTTAACAAATTGAACCTGATTGAAGCTCTTGGTTAGCGTCAATTAAGTTTTACGGTAGGTAAGCTATTTTTCATTGGTGAAAAGTTTTCATTGAAAACTAGCTCTACCTTTCAATGAAATGCTTTCATTCTAATGATGCCTATGTCATAACCACCATTAATTAGGTTGCAACGATTTTCCGCGAAAATAATTTCCAAAATTAAATTATAACACAATTAATTATATCATCAAAATGTTATTTTCAAATTCGATAGGCGATAGTTATTTGAATTATTAGCATATGCATATCACATCTATCATTAATAAAGGAATTCTTTCAAGTTTTCTATCCCACGACCTACTTGGGGCAGTTTTACATCCCACCCTATCAATGTTTCATTTTCCTAAAATATATACACCTTTATTTGTAAACAGTGTTCCATTCTGGGTCTGATTTTCTTTCTTCTAGCCCCCAGCTCGCTCTCCAAAATATATCGAAATAACCTCTAATGTCTTAATACCTATAGGTATATATAGAAAAGTCTTGAAAATGTTACGCGCCGTTACATGGGGAGGTGGGTGTCAAAAATGGCCAAATTTTTTGTACATAGTTGATTAGTGCAAGGAACCGAAAAACGAAATTTAGGATATACGAGGTTGAGAACGAAAATATATATTTTTAAATTGGAAATTAATAAAGATATGTGTAATATTTTTCTAAATTTAACATTATTTGGTTACAGATAGACAAAAGGCTCAAACACAAACAAGATGGCGTTCGCAGGCTTGAAAAAGCAAATAAATAAGTGCAATCAGGTAAGTAGAAATTCTTAAAAAATAATTAATAAAAATAGGATTAAAAAAAAATCGTCTAAAAAAGAAGCGTGACCCCTGTATGTAATTATAGGTACTCATATTTGCTTTGAAAGTGATCTCAAATAAAATGTTATTTGTCCAGACACTCGTCGAGTGGAAGAAAATTATGAAAATGTCAGAGAATTAATTATATTTTATTAAATGTCAGCTATATTTAATACAATTCCTGAAATTACTTTTTATAATTAGTATTATTTATACTTGACATTAAGTAAATACAGAATTACGGGGCGATTCACTTGCCGAAAAATGTACACCTACTTCCAAGTACTTTCAAATATTTTTAAGTACTTTCTGTACTTCCGAGTAAAAACCAGTAAAAAATGATAGGAAAAAGCTTTACCCCTGAAAGAAATTATTTTGATGGCTACAAAAAGGCCCTCATCTCTGAAAAAAGCTTCCAAATACTTCGGAAGTAATTTATCAAAAATGTTCACCTACTTCCGGAGTGAATCGCGCCTTCGCAAAATTATAATTATACATATGCTTTTTAAATTTTAATATTATAAAGGTTCATACCAAAAAATTGTTCCTTTGGGCATTGGATGCGCTCGATGACAGTTTTTTAGTCTAATTTTTCGTATGTCTCCCCCTTCTTTTTTAAAAACTATAAGAGATAAGATTCTGAAAAAAATTTGGATGATAAGCATCAGATAAACTTTTAAGGAAAACTATAGAAAAATGCATCAGGGTGGGGTAAGGGGTCCCAAAGGGACAAAAATCATTTTTTATCGATAACTCACTTACTAATTATGGTATTAAAAGCACCAAAAGAAAGCTCGAATAATTCTCTACAAAAAATGTCATCAATTTTTAGGCTACAACTAGAACTCTTGGAAATACAGGCATGAAAGAGAGAGAAAAATAAACAAAAAGCTGGTGTCTAGCTCAACCCTGAAGGCGCGGGTTTACTCGCACTATTTTTACTTGTTTTTGAACTACCTTTACTGTACTAAACCCTAAAATAAACCCTGTGTATGGGAGAAAGGATTGTTTTGTTGGCGCGCTGTTTATTTGAATTTATTTACTAGAGTATTACACATTGTACCTAACTTGTAGTAGTAATTAACACTGCTAAATTAACAGCGTATGTATACAGAAAGTTTACACGATATTGGATAATTAGACATCTTAATATAGGTCATACACGTGGACCAATAAATTCTGTAGCACTGCCAAAGTGTACCCTATACAAGGATAATTCAATTTCTATTCATAATATTTATTTACGATGCAAGGACAAAAAACACCGTTTTTTTGACAGCAATATTCGACAAAAAAAACTCAATTACTCTCAACCTCACTACATTATTCTTATATATCTTGGTTTTGGTGGGATTTATTTCTAATTTGGTATGATTGATCTTTTAATTAAAAGTGATTTTTCCTAAAAAACTAAGTGGTTATAGGGGACTTTCCTATTTTTGCGGTATTCTTTTCAATGTCAAGCCCACGCCCAGTAGAATTTTTCTTATTACCTTACCATTGAGACTTTGTATATGTGTTCTTTATGTCCAGGCAAACAACATCTTACATAAGAAAATTCTCGGTAGCGGGGCGTTTTTTTTTCGGGACAAACCCTTAACTTTAGGGCGTCGGACAACGGTATTTCCCGAAAATTTTTGTCGGAAAAGGTTACCACTTAAAGTATTATTAAACGATCCTTAAAAAATCAGCTGTGAGGTGCTAAATTTTATGTCATAACTTGACCATGTTTGGTTTGGTCTTTTTCTTCGTTTTACTGCTTTAAACGCCAATATCTCGACAACAATGCGTTATAGGAAAAAATCGTTTGTAACATTTTTTGACCAATGTAAAATTATCTTTCATATAAGTGCTAAATTAATAAAATACAATAATAATTGCCTTCATTATAACCAAAAAATGCTAAAAATAGGAGTTTTACCCCATTCTTACCGCTTTACCCCCAATAGTATACCCCCAAAATCTAATCAGATCTTCGAAATATAATAAGAAACAATATGCAAAAAACCGCTTGTCGATATCCTTTTTAGAAATGGAGTTTCCGCCCAGACTTAGAAAGGCCTAAAACGTCGAGAAATATAAAAAAAACATGGTCAAAGATTTTTACTTTTTGGCCAAGATTTCAATACATCGGCACTCTCAGTAGCACTAAGTGTCGATGTAATGTGTACTACACCAGTATATCAGAAGCCTTTTAAAAACCTTGATTTCAACAAGAAATGCATTTTCTATTTCAGGATGTTTTCTTTCTTCCGGACACGTGCGATTTGCAATGTTACGTTCGAATGAATAAATTTAAAGCGTCTTTTTTAAAGCTTTACTTTCACTTGAATAACCCGATGCGAAGTGACAATTGGATAAAACATTTTATTTGTAGACATTTTATTATACTCCCGCAGCTTGACATCAGAGGAGCATTAGAGGTTAACTTTGGACCCAGAAAAAAAAAATTGTCTGAAATAAAAAAATAGTACCAAAGTGCGTTATATACTAGACAACTTTTAAAAATGTCGGTCCATCCGTCTGTCCGTATGTCACGTTTTATTGTCCATACGATAACTAAGTAAGGATACAAAGTCTATTGAAATTGAAAATAATCCCCCAAAATTAAGGTATCGGGGGCTAAACACTTTAAAAAATCGAATACGGTGGAATAAAATCTCCAACGAACTTTAAGGCAACTCTCCATTCTTTCATTTCCCTAAAATTTATACATCCTGCATTCTTTGTTATTTGCAAGTAGTATGTCATTATGAGTCTGCCTGTTTGTAACTCTATCTGATCATTTTATCTTATCTTTTACATTCTCTTTTAGCACTACATTGAAAGGAAACACTTGATAAAAAGAAATATTTTATTATAATAAAAATAAAAAAATATTTTTTTGTTGTGTAGCAACTAAATTCAATAAACTTTTCATAAAACTAGTAAATTATAAGTTGACAATATTCTTCTTATCAATCATTTATAAAAAGCTTGTTATATGTATATGTTGTACTATGTTTAAAAGCGCTAAAAGCTTTTTGTAATTTAATGCCGTCATTGTCCAAAGCTCTTTTTAAGTAGGTATATTTTATATAGGTTATATAAGAGAAAACATAGACCAGACCTGAAAGACGTTTTGGGCAAGTTTTAAAAAGTCAAGATTGAATAGAAAATAGTGCTATTTAACTTTAAGTTATTCCCTCTTTTACCCTTACTCCACTCCAATTTTTAAGAAAAAAACCACGAAAATTTTGCGTAACCTATGTCCAAATTTTAAGTCTAGCTCAGGAAAAAATATAATTTTTTGAAATTAGGTGCTTTAGAAGAATCCTAAAACTAAAATGGTCTAATAAAAAACATTAACATTAAGTATTGTATTTATACTACTCTCAAAGTTATATAATCTTATTTTTAAATTTAAAAAGAAATCATCGTATCCAACGTTTTCTTAGAAAATACTAATGTATTTTCTCTTTAGTTCATTCAAGTAAAAATAGAACTGAAAGAATTTCTGAAGAAACTTTTTCAGCTTAGAATTATATTTATGATGTTCCTGATGGGTTTAACTTTTGTTATACTCATCTTTTTGAAAAGGTCTTATCTCAAATTTTCTTGACTTCAGGCTTTTAAGTTTACCCTACCGGGTGTCACAGATCACCCCCCTTAACTTCCGTATTTGTAAAGGTAAAATTCTGAAATTTGGTACCTATAAAGGAACCTTAACTTTTGACATGTAAAACAACATTTTGATACAGAAGTTAAGGGGGGTGTACATTGGATCTGTGACACCCGGTATATTAATATAAACATAATATAATATTAAAAACAAAAACTTAAAATATTTTTTTATTTATTTTTTTTACAGTATGTCACGGAAAAGATGGGCGGAGCTGAAGGCACGAAATTGGATTTGGACTTCATGGAGATGGAAAGGGTAAGTATAACTTAAAAAAGGTGTTTATTAATAGTATAAATAAAATAACTCAGTTTTTGGTTAAACAAAAAAAAATAAAAAAATAAATATACCCACCATTTTTAGATTGCACAACCTCCATATTTTAGTCCAGTCAAACAACGAGAAATTCTTTTGTTAAATTGCAATAAATGTACACGGGCTGATATTTTAAAGGCTAGTAGTGTATAGTAACAGAACACTCCTGCTAGTTTTTCACCGGGTGATTTGCGTAAGGGGTATCCGCTATCTTGCGGCTGCGCCTCGTAAAAAAAAACGCACTAGTGCGCTAAAAACTAGGTTCGCGTACTCGGTGCGTAATATACTATTAAAGTGGCAATTTAAAAACAGTTTTTATAAAATTCAAACTTTCGCGATCCCCCGGTAAATGAATGCTTAAAGTCCGGTCTCTGGAGACCAGTCAATATTTATTTAAACATACCTTGTTATTCCAGAAAACAGACGTGACATACGAATTAGTAGAGGAATTACAGAACAAAACGAAAGAGTATCTCCAACCAAATCCAACAGCCAGAGCAAAAATGGCTGCCGTCAAGGGTATTAGCAAACTTAGTGGTCAAGCCAAATCAAATACTTACCCTCAACCAGAGGGCGTACTAGGAGACTGTATGTTATTATATGGCAGGAAATTAGGCGAAGGTAAAACATTTTGCTATTGTTTTCTTTTATTATTATTGTCCCACGCGCAGTTACATCCCTTTCAGTCATTTTTGTAAGGCCCTTATTAAAAAATACGTTCAATTTTCTTTAAAAACGGTGTCTCGCATTTAAGGTTTCATGCTCTGCGAGCCGTGCTATTTAAATTCAAAAATTCAGCTAAATACAACAGGGTTTTTGTATGATATAATAGGGCTTTTTGAATACCCAGCCAAAAGCCAAGACGCACTCTTATGAAAAATAATATTTTTAATATACCTACAAGATAATTCTTTTACATAACTCTTTTTAATTTAAATATTTTTGTTCTAAGGGCGAATTTTATCGACGCTTATTACAAGTAATAAGCGTATTATAACATGGTACATTTAAAAAAATAAGAGTTAAGGTCAGTGAAAAAGTGGTACAAGTGCACCTGTACTACTTACTGACTGTCGATGAAACAAGTTTTTTTTAGACATAAATCTTCTGTACACAAGATGTCGCTACCAAGCATAACTAGCCCTTGTATCAATGTACTTTAAACAAAACCATGAACGAACTACTTTATAAACAAAACTAAATTAACTACGCGATTTTGTACTTGTTAAAACAGTCACTTGTTCCACTTTTTTACTGACCCCCTCAATTATACAATCTCAAATAATAATAATAATTTTCTAAATAAGAATATTGATCTGATAGGTGAAGAGAGCATGTTTGGCAATGCACTTATTGAAATGGGCGAAGCTCTCAAGACAATGGCTGATGTCAAATACTCCTTAGATGATAATATAAAACAAAACTTCCTAGAACCATTGCACCATTTACAAACCAAAGACCTCAAAGAAGTTATGGTAAGTATAAAATTATACGGATGTATAGGGACTTAAAATCAACTTTATGAAGCACATAGTATGAAAATTTTACCTTTAAAAAATTCAATGCTGTGAGCCAAAAATTCAGGTAGGGATGTGAGGCTTCACAAAATTGACTTTAGGTCTCCATTTTAGACGGTCTGTCTTTCCTTAACGAAAGGTCCGATTTCATAAAATCTTTTACTAAACGATTTCGGACCTTAACGAAAGGTGCGATTTCAAAAAAAATCTCTTACTAAATGATTTCGGGCCTTTTTAGTTTGCGTCACGTCCAATATCGTTAACATTGGGGTGGCAAGGAGGTCAAGGGGACAAAAAAATTTCGGCGGTGATATTGATCGTAGTAAAAACATTTCCCGTCTAGAAAGGGTAACCATTTCAGTTTGTTTTCATTTTGGATTTGTTTTATTTCAGCATCACAGGAAAAAACTGCAGGGGCGGAGGTTGGACTTTGACTGTAAACGACGACGACAGGCAAAAGGTAAGAAAACAATCCACTACATCCTAGAGGTAGTGAAATTGGGTCAAACACTATTTTTACAGGATAAGTAACATTGACGTTTAAAATAAACATTATTGATTGATCTCTTTCAGGAGGTAGTATCTCAAATTCTCTTTTATCGGTTTTTTCTATAAAAATTTTACGCATAAAAAACAATGTGTACAGGGTTTCCACAGATCAGGGAATAATCAGGGGTTCATCTGGAAAAAATACTTTTTGACTTAAAATCAGGGAATTTTGCTTTAAAGTTTCAATGTTGTTTTAATAACGATTTTGTTACATAATATAACTTACTTTCAATAGATTACATTTATAGACGAGTTCAACGGCGGTCATGTTTAAAAGTTCACAAAAATTGTACGAGATGACGCTACTGGCAGGAAATTCTACATATCCAGTCATATGTGTAATTGCGGCGATTGATAGAATTCTATAGTAAACGCCTGCCAGTAATGTCACCTTGTAATAAAATTGTGAAATTTTAAATATGGCCACCGTTGAACTGGTATATTAAAGATCAATACAAAGACTGAACTACAAACTATGTACCGTGCTGTACAGAATACTTCTTTCAAGCCACACCTGTAATTCCATGTCCAAAATTATAATCAGTAACCTTAGATGGCGACATTGATATCTGTTACGTTTGAGTCAGGGAATTTTATAATCTTGGAAAAGTCAGAAAATTGTGGAAACCCTTATGTATATTATGTATACAACAATAAAGCTATGTCATTACTTTATTACCAACTTAAAACAATCATTTATTAATTTCCGTAAAGGTAGCATATTTAAGATACGGCCTGTTCAAAGAGATTTTATTTACAGATGATGAAATTAGAACGGCGGAGGATAAATTTGCAGAATCTCTTCATCATGCTCAAATGGGAATGTTCAATTTATTGGAAAATGACGTAAGTTTAGTCACAGAGTTAGGGGGGCATCTTTTTAATACGTCACTCTATTTTTGACTATTTTTACCCGACACTTCCCCTAAATAATTATCCCACGCTATCAATTAAACCATATGTACTATGTATCTTTAATGGTTAATAAATAAACTAAACTACTTATGGGTCAAGAGAAAATATAAATGTAATTGTTTATTTAGGTAGAGCAAATTGCTCAACTAGCGACGTTCGCAGAAGGTCTCTTGGATTACCACAGCCAGTGCACAGAAATCCTTAAAGGCTTAACAGAAATTCTTTTGGAAAGGTAAGTTTATATAGGTTTAAGAATTCGGGACCTTTAATCGACAAGGACGGACTGCAGTCCATATCATTTATTAAACAAGGGTACTACTTTTCCCATGTGTTGTTCAAAGTATTATTATACTTCTTGCAGCTTTACATCAAAGAACTATTATTCGTTTACTTACACCAAAAAATATTGTTTATATATTTAAGAAGTACATCAGAAACTCCTTATCCAACTAATAAAAATTAGGGAACGTTCAAGTATTACGTAACGCAAAATTTGGCAATTTTTGACCCCAACCCCCCATGTAACGCGGCGTAAAGCTTTTATTAAAATGTATTAGAAGTGAAAAAATAATTAATTTTTTGTTTTTCTTTTTATAGGAAAGATGAGGCGGCAAATCGTCCAAAGTTGGAGTTTATTCCAAAAACTTTGACTGATTTAAACATAGAAGTTACCGACGGATACAATGGTACTGAAACTAACATTATTAAATGTGGTAGTAATACAAATATATCGGGTTTTTATCAGTTTAAAAGGCCGGCCCCCAAAACGGCGCCCCCTAAACGAAATAAACCCGATATATTACCAGTTAGTAAGCCTGATCCTTTTGATCCTTGGAGTTTCCATGAAGGTATTTTTTATTTATTTTTTTTTACTAATATTTTTAAAATTTAGTTTACTAATATTTTTTAACCAATAACAAGCCGATAGGGGTACCACCTCGTGGATAAAAAACTTTTATGAATTCAGAATTACTTTTTTTTTACAAATTGTCCCAAAAAAAGAGTGTTTTGACGCTAGGTTTTTATAATTTCTTGTGCCCCGTAGTCATGTGTTACTTTTGTAAATTTTGTATATAAAACGTAGATTCTTCATTCAAAAATAGTTTAATGTACATGTAACAACTTTTTCTCGTTGTATTTTTTAGCAATAAATAACCATGGTTTCAGATTTTTTAATTTTACTAATATTAAAAAAAATAATACAGGTTTTTTTTCAAATTAGATCAGAATGGTACATGCAGATTTTCTCAAAGGATCGCGGTTTTGTATGTATTTGATTTTCCCTTTTTTGTCTTTCTTTTATTTTGTTCTTTGAGTGAGATGTTTTAATTTATTATAATTATTCTTTTTATTTGCAATTTATTTTTGTTCATTTTTTTCTGTTATTATTTTTATGGTTTTGTTTTCCCTTTTTATTTTTTTTTTCATTCCAAATTTCCCACAAAAGGCTTATCAAGTGGTATAAAAAATGGATATTTTAACTATTTGTTTCAAAATTTTTAAAATTTTCTACTTTAATCAATATGAATATCCATTTTCTGTATATACATATTTCTGTGTTTTCTTCTTGGAATTTCTACGAATGGCAAAATTGACACTTTTAGCTAAACGTTTGTTTCTATTAGAAAGATAAATAGTAAATGTGAAATAATTAAAAATAAAATAAAATAATAATTAAACCAGAAGTCATAAAAAAATCTTGTTTCTGAAAGAAAATCTTGCTTCTGATAATTTTCTGGAAATTCCTTTAATATCTCTTTGAAAATCTGGAAAAATCAGGATTTTAAAATAAAACCTGTTTTAAAAAATGTCAGTTTCCAGCCATTTGCCTTTATCTTTTAAATGTCTAATTTGTTGGTATTGAAAGAAATGTCGATAGGAGGTTCTTCGCAAATGTCTCCTCAACACAAACCAAACGAACTTCAAATTGGACAACAATCTGCTAATGGTAAATTTGCATTACTAACATATTAGAGTAACTTTGTAGCCCAGTAGTCAAAAGGTATTTTATATCGCAGATATAAAATATTTTTATGTGAATAAATTTCCCATAATGTAATATACAACTTTTTTTCGTAGTGTAAGAGTTAAATTAAGGTGCAAACATACGAAGAAGTGAGAAAGTCAAATTGTGATATACATCCTTCTTGCTTAGCCCGGCAGAATAGTTACCTTTACAGCAATATAATTTATTTAAAACATATATTTTTTGTGTTTCTCGTGATAACTGGACTATTATGTTACGCTTTCGCTTAGTAGATTTTTATGTTATATTTGTAAAACATTTTACAAGGTTTTTTTTACTCATATTATATCCAAAGAAATTCTTGGGTTTCAACAACAACCAACGAAAAGATTTTTTTGATAAACAGATAGTATGTCATTTTTTCAGCCAACAGTACTCAGTAGGTTTGGCAATTTACAAAAATCTAGTTTTATCTCTTTCTGTTTAAACTTTCTTTTTCTTTATATTTTTAAGAAACTTTAGATTTCGCTCTTATTTAGAATATAACCGCCATAACGATACTATATGACTTATTTTTCTCACTTCTAGCATCTCCATTGCCGTCCCCAATGAAATCTCCAGCCAGAAGTCCAGTCAGGCAACCTTACTGCACTGCTCTGTATGACTTTGACCCTGAAAATCCTGGGGAACTCGGCTTTAAGGTAAGTTAAATATAGCTTGGCCTAAAACCGTTAAGCTTCTAGTTTACCATTAAGTAAAATCGCGATAAAAAAGTGCTTCACCCATAAATTCTATGAAAAGAGCAGCTATTGCAAAACAAAACCTATTTTAAAGATTCGGCCGAAACCAAAAGTAAAAGATAACATTTTTTTTTAAATAAAAACATATTTATAAATAAAAACAATCAAACAAAAAAAACTAGGTATTATTAAAAAATATTTTATTTTACCTTCAACGGCTATGGAGCGGTAACAGGTACCGAGTTTCAATTCCCACTATTTTCTAACATTTACCCCCACGAGTCTTAGGACTACTAGTATCTTTCGACGGCATCGAGAGGCATACATTAGTAACGTTTGTTAATTCTAAAACATGCGAGAAATACTGTTTAGTTTTGTTTTTTTATCTTTAAAATTATATTTTAGTTGGATATTTAATAAATGATATAAACTAGGTCAGTAGTTTTACTATTTTCAGAAAATTTAAGAAATATATGTAAATATTGGTTTCGCGGTATCTCGTATCGGTTCGTAGTACACTTAGTGTTAGAATTGGTCACCGTAGCCGTTGAGAGTTAAAATCAATCTGTTTAATTTCGAAGTAAATTAACTTACATGTTTTAATTGTTTTTAGTAGTTTCTCACTGATATATCCACAAATTAGCTCAAAAACTGACAAATACTCTTTGTTGCACTCTGTCGCATACTGTACTACAGCAGGCAACCGTATTGGATTGTATTTGAACGGTAAAGCTCGGTAATGCTCGGCAATCTCCGCAAATTTGCACAAAGTTTATGCAAAATTGAATCAAACTGCTTTTTAAACAGTTTGTACAACATTCATTCAAATCCAGCGAACGTAACCTTGCACAAACATCGTTCAAACACGTCGAATCCAAACTTGTATTTGATACAAACAATGTTATCAGGGTAAATAAAACAAATTTTTATTTCAGGAAAATGAGGTAATAACATTATTACAGAAAATCGATGAT
This sequence comes from Brachypterus glaber, assembly GCA_958510825.1. Lineage (NCBI taxonomy): Eukaryota > Metazoa > Arthropoda > Insecta > Coleoptera > Kateretidae > Brachypterus > Brachypterus glaber. The sequence goes on along the minus strand of OY294054.1, from coordinate 25,810,515 downwards.
AACTGGTTTGAGGGAACTATCAATGGACGTACAGGATATTTTCCAGTTAACTATGTAAGAGTTGATGTGCCATTACTATGAATACAATGTTAAGAAATCACTTTTAATAATTGAACAACAACCCCTTAAAATTATTTAGTAATTACACATATTTGTTCAAATTTATTATGTTTCATTAAACAATAATAGAAACAAAATGCACTGTAATACAAGGGTTTTTTAGAAATGAAGGCGCCAATGCTTGATAAGAACATTTACATTTTTTTATGTAAACACATCTTTGTATCAGTTAAGAGTAATAATAGCTTTTTTATTGATAATCTGCATTGTTTGGTAAAACTGATATTACACAGAAAGCAATATAATAGACAGAATTAAATAGTTATAAGCGCCAATTTAAAATTGGTAACTTTAGTTTCGACTGATGGATGATTAATAATTATTATTAATAAGTATTTTATCATTGGTAATAATCACATATTTATTTTGCTAAATAATGTGAAAGGAAACATCTAGTTGGCGGTTGGCAAACTAAAGCTCAGCTTAACCTGCTCATACACGTCCAGGTAATCCTTGGTGCCTCATTTTTCAAACATTGTAACATTTATAAGCGTTATTTAATATTATATTCACTGTTCAATCCTAAATCAAATATATTCTTATGCTATTGAAATTTAGTCATGTTCTATTTTAAATTAGAAATAGATCTTATTTTGCCATGAGAATATTTTTATTTTAGAATATACAGCGTGTGATGGGGTAAGGAGGCGAGATACGCTCGACAGTTTCGAACGCTTTTTATAAATTAATGAAACCAATGAACTTAGACTTCGATGAGCAATATGTCCCTTCCTCACTGCTAAATTTGCTTTGAGTGTCCTACTTTTTTTTCTGTTCCCCAATTGATCTTCCAAGTGATTTTCTTAGTCATATTTTCCATTCTGTGCTATCATTATAATACTCATTAGTTATAAATTTTTCCAGATACGTACATTTTGGATACCTGCCTTTTTGCCTATAGACAAATAACATATCTGTAGCTTTTGTCTTCGATTTTATTTAAAGAAATCCTGTAACCTTGTTAAATGTTTTGATTCTCCATACATGGTGGGCTGTAGGTCTATTCTATTATAAAATATGTTGATATATTGATTTAATCAATTTTAATAGAAAGTTTCCTTCTCCGAAAGGGAATTAGATTTTATTATTATTATTTTATTTTTATTTATTTATTATATACTATACGGGAAAACTTAACTTGACTTTTAATATTAATACTCACAAATGACAATTCCATTAAATTTTAAATAAAAGAATACAAAAGCGACATATCCACCATACTCAATAATTGATTTAAGTAGTCACTTAAAGTAATAAAAGTTAAAGAGCAATGTCTTATAACTTGTCACTTATTTTTTGATACCAGTGACTTTGTAGATTAACCTTTTAGCCCACTGTAAGCTGCCTCAAAGCCTTATTAAAGCCCAAAAAGGTGAAAAATTAAGAAATAATAATTTTTTAATTAGATATAGATAATTATTTTCTATAAGGACCTTCATTTTATAATTTTAAACATGGTTTCCAAAAAGTTCGTTAATATAACAATGACAAAAGTTCCAAGTACTATCGATCTCTCCAAAGTGATTCTCAGGAACTGTCTGTTATATGTTTCAATAAAAATCAAAGATATCAGAATTTTGATATAAAAATGTTATGCTTAGATATCTTTTAATACATCTGTTGCATATCTTGTACGTGGCTGATACAAAGAACTATCAGATACCTAGTTCTTTGGACTGATAATTTTTTTTGTCTTTTCGCCCTGTTTAGTTTGATAAATGGACTGATTTGCAATAAAATGTTAACCCCCATTGTGAAATGACTGTAGGTTGTTGAAAATTCTACTTTAAATCTTTTAATCCAGTTGAATTAAAGATTGCAAATTTTGTACATGTTATAATATATGCATGATGAGCAAAACGAATGAATTTCAAGTGATTTATTCGTAACGTTTGGACTTTTTATCTTAAGGGAAAAGTTCAACAACTTACTGGGTTAGATTAGTAGTAAAACCGGATACAGTATAAAAAGTTTTCTAAACATAACATTTTTTAACTTTTGTCTTGGTAAAAGCATAAGTTTTTTTTTAATTTTAAGGAAAATTATGCCAATTAATCATTAATTAGGTGCCCTTGTGATTTTATGCATTTAATTTAACTCATATCATACATATTTAACTAACTAAAATTATTCTTTGTATATTATGTTGTGTAAATATTTTTTCACTAATTTAGGAATTGCGTTTTATGATATTTAAGTTTCTTTTAGTTTAAAAATATATTAGACTAGATAAAGTGTAGTTAACCCTGGTTTAAACCGTAACTTGACTGCAGTGTTAACCAGATAATTCACCATCCAAACTTCATTATGTTTATCATAGGTAACATTTCGTACACGGGAAACGTGACTAGAGTGTTACTAAACAACGGTGGGAATAATACAAAAAAGCTTGATATTAGCACAGATAAAAACAGATCTTTTTGACATAGGTAACAGTTACGTAATGTAATGTGCTATATTAACATGGTTACAAAGTCACTATATTGTTATCTATGTCACAAGTTACGGATTTTCCACCAGGGAAGCAGTTAAGTCAAATTATTCACATTCAAAATGGTACACTTTTAATATTTTACGAAATATAAAAACAAGTTTTTTTTTGTGATTCATTTTTTAAATTAGCACGCTCAAAACTAATTATATATATTATTGGGTAGCTCACAAGTTATTCAAAAAAAAGTGATATCCTGAATCAGCACCACCAAAAGATTTGAGAATAATTTCTCAGACTCCAAATAACTTTGAATGATCTTTACTTTGCAGCTATAACCTTTAATTAGTCTTTATAGACTCGTTTTCTTTTGTATAAGGCTGATGAAACTTTTTTGGACAAAAAATAACCAAAAAGTTTTATATTTTGTTGAGTAGTACCATTTTGATGTTGAGGAGTGTATGTATTATTGTAAAAATGGAATAAATCTAATATTTGTATAATTATAAATAAACTAAATTTAGTTGGAATGCATAATATATTATACTATCATTACGTTTAGATTTTTTAGTTTTTAATAATAATGAATACATTTTTTGATATTAGGACCTCAAAATTATAGTAAATATAAAAACTATGATAAAATATTGTAATTGTATACATTTTTGCTACTTGTTTATTGTAAAATTTTAAATTTAAAAAAAAGACCTAAAAATAATGTTATTAATATTTTTAAATGGTTGTTGCTCTGATTGACTTGATATTATTATTATTATAACTTGTTGTACATGTGAAATAAGCTGCATATGCAAATATAACCACAAAAAATATACTTAATTTGTGTATTGAAAATAAAATATTATTCAAAGATTATACGAATGTTAAATATTTAAATCAGTTAATTTAATATACAAGATTTACCAGTTATCAGCTTATAATGGTATAATGGTACGTTTTATTGCGTTTTTAATAACCAAAAACTGTGTTTCTATTTTTATTTTAGATTTTATTTTTTTACTTACTTTATATGTGTATAAAAAATTATGCACCAGTATAAGGTTAAAGGCCATATACCCAATCAACACAATTTTACCAAAAAAATATTGTGCTTCTTGGGTATGTATTAATATTGTACGAAAATGTAAAACAAATATATATTTTATTTAATATGCCATAAAATTTTTAAAATCCTACTATTTTTTTTAAAAGATTTTGAAAAATATCGTCATTATTTCCTGGAATTTTATCACAAAATTGTGATGTGCTGGAATTTTCTAAAGAGATATCTGGATTTTACGCCCTTGAGTTAGTAAGAAAAAACTACTTTCAGATCAGGGCAAAAAAATGTGCCAATTGTTACCTAGTGTTATTAATATCAGAATATATAAAGCTATTTTTACATTATGCAATTTTGGCGATATGCAAGTTTGTAATTGGCCAATAAAATGCGCTGAAAATGAAAGACAGAGATTCGATTGGTTAAATTTCATCTGGCTACAAACTTGCATATCACCAAAATTACATAATTTAGGACTGGCTTAAGATAATAGTGATCGGCATATAATTGTGATAAATTCGTACCATTCTACTGTTTTGCTGTATTTATAACACATGCTTACCACCTTAAATTTTACCAGCTTAACTTTATCGTAAAGGTAAAAAAAAACAATTCAACACTTTTTTCATAAGAACGAAAAATAACAATTTTTATGTACACTGTAAAAAATACTGCACTCCTGCTGTTATTTGTACGTAAATTACATTCTTAAAATGCGTGTTTTTGTAAATATGACGTGAAATAGTTTTATAATCGTGTAATTTATTTGTTATTTGCTGTAAATGTAATTTGAAAATGTTGGTTAAATAATCGTTATTTTCCCGTAAAATTATGCAGTGTTTTTTTTTAGTGTAGATAACTACGTTGGTGCAGAATTGTTAATGGATACTTTATTTAATGAGGGGCATAGTAAAGAAGTACGACAAAATTTCCCTTATTACGATCTCTCACATAAATTTTATGTTCTGAAAGCTGGAATATTTAAATACAAAAAACTCATTATAGCTGAATTTTTAAATTTAAATAACTCGGCCCACAGAGCCTGAAATTTAAAGTGTTAGACATCATTTTATGTAATTTTTTTATTTTGTGTCCCTCAAAAATGACTAAGGTCCTCATTTTTACCAGGAGAAGTTCTAATAATTGTACTCATCCCACACGTACACATTTTTATAAACAACTTACACTTTCTAATGGTTTGGTAACCCTTAAATATTTTGCGAAATCTTCAAACTACAAAAGAATCTCATTTATAATTTACATTTTGATGCTTTTCCGATATTAGATTATGTGGAAAGGGTACTACCGTTTGTTAATTTAAGTGGATGAGCCTGAGGCATTATACTATATAAAATTCTGTGGTTTCTTTTTTAAACGACGTCAAAACAGTAAATCAAGTAAATTTTATGATACGACTTATTAGAACTTAACCATCGATATATATTTAAACAATTTCTTTAATATTAGTTAAATTTAACTAAATTTATAAATTGTTCTGTGTAAATGACATAATTTAATTATATAGTTTGCAGAGAAAATTTTAATTTAATAAACAATAGAGCGTTTGTCCCTTAAATCTCGATCTAAGTCCCATAATAAAATATACGTGAAATTTCCTTTCAAACAGTATCCCACACTTTAAATTTTGTGCGCTGTTAGCCGAGATATATATGACGCTCTTTGAGTCACAGAGTATCAAATTTACAGTGCACGACACCGTTTGGAAGAAAATTTTACGTATTTTTTACTATGGGTCTCAAAAAAATGTCTTTTTTCATAAGAAGACCTTGATTTGACTTAACCTTTAAAACATTCTATTTTTTAAGGGCCACTCTAATGTAAGTTGATCTTATTAAAGAAATATGTTTATATATTTAACTATTTTTCTGTTGTATTTTAGAACAATAATATTGTTTATTAAAAACTTGGCAATATCATCTTTTAGACAACTTTGCCAGAAATATATTGCATGAAAGAGAAATAAATGTTAAAAAATATATATAAAATTAAAAAACAACTAAATTTTGTTAATGTTTTTGATGTAGTCTTAGATTTCCGCTGAAACTTTTTCATATTAAAGGAACTTAATAAATACCCTAAACCAAAATTACAAAAAAAAAGCGTTAAAAAGTAACAAATTAAAGGATTTATTGAAAGCTAAAAAGGCTCATTTTTCAATGAAACTTTTTTGTATCTTTTTTAATCTTTTTTTTTTAATTTTGTTCAGGTTAGAAATGAAATTATTAATCTAACGAGTGCTGCTTTTTATAAATGCACTAGAGTTGTTATATTTTGCACAATTTTTTGATAAAGTTTTAGCAGAAATATAAAAAAAGAATTTAAGATTGTCAGTTGACATTCTATAGATATATTTGTGTAAACCTATAACCAGATAATAATAATTATTATTTTATGTGTTTTATTTTGAAGACTTAGATGCACCCTGGTAGAAAATAAAAGCGATTTGGCCTAACCCTAGTTTTATGTTAGGTTTCTAACGTTAGAAATATGTTTTATGTATAAAAATACCTAACGTGAAAATGCTGAACATTTTAAGCAGAAAATAAACGTTTTATTAATGCACTTTCAACCAATTTTTTCTACTAGGGAAGTAATTTTTATGTTGAATCCAAAATTGTTTTAGAAAAAGACTAACCATAACTTTAATAAATTTGCCATTGTAAGATAGAATTTAGGACTATTAAGCAATAAAAACTAAAAATAACACGTTTAAAAAAATATTTTTAAAATAATGATTCTCAAATAATAATAATCTAAAAAATTCTTAATATAAATTTATATGTTGTTAAATATATTATAATTATTATTATTGTTGCCTAAAATGGAATCAAGCAACTTGATTAATATTAGAATATTACATATCCCGGAGATTATCGCCGGGTTATAATTAGAGTTTTTACAACAGGTAAAAATAATCCTGACAGTATGATTACTCGGGAACTATTCGAGATAAGAACTTCAAATTTGTAATATAGATTGCTTATCAGGTAAAATACCTATGTTTAAAATTTCAAGTGTCTAGCTCAAATAGTTCTCAAGTAATCGTGCTTACAAGATGATGTTCACGCGTTGAAAAGTTTTGTATTCCATTTATACCGTATTCCTTCATACCATTTATTGTTTCTGAAATATTGGTCATAAATTTATGCACAGTGTGTATATTAGTGATATAATTATTGTTCATATAAAAGGCTATTAATATAATAATTATTTATCTGGTAATCTGACAATACTGTATTTATAAAAAATTATAAATAAAATAATTATAACCAACCATATCGTGTTTTTGTTAAATCTACCACAAATATTTAATATATTTTAGGTAATATATACCATAAAGCAGAATGTCAGCTCTTTTTTTTGTTATTGCAATTTTAAATTTAAAACTACAAGAAATATGCAAAAATTGCACAACTTTTTTCATCCAATTATGAAAATCATTTTTGATGTAATTTAAGTTTTTGCAGTTTGTAATTTTGCAAATTTGCACCTAAACTACTATTGAGCTGCTGAATCCAATTATTCAAATAAAATGTCGAGAGCTCCTTTAGTTATTGTTTTTAAATTTTAATCTTAAAAACATGCAAAATTTACCATTATTAACAGAAAAATTGTAACTTCGAAAAACGTTGTTCGTTTTTTGTGAATAACTCCTTTCTGCTTGGAGACAGCGTATCCAAAATTGGGTCTTTTACTATTAAACACACTCTGAATCTAAAAATGAAATTGGCATGTCTATATCCTTTATAGTTTTCAACAAATCGTATCAATCTTTTTTAATTTTAAGAATATGACACAACTGATGCCCTTTTTTGATAGAGAATGAAAATGTACATCCAAATTCATAAATTAAAACTACGATTTCGGAAAAAAAAATTTTGGCCAAAAAAGTTATAAGGTTAACCCCTTTGACTTTTTTCACCAAGATTTTGAACATTCTTTTGGACTGTATCTTTGCACCTAGACTAATATTGGGCTGCTGAATCCAAATCTTTAAGTAGAATGTCGATAGCTCCTTTAGTTTTCGAGTTATTGCATAATCTAGATATTTTGTGTTTGAAAATAAAAGTCAATAAATAAACTTTGGTACCGTTTTATTTAATCTTTAAATATATAAGCATACAATGATTCATTATGAAGCGAACACAATTTGGTTTATTTTCTACCAAAATCCTGAAGATTTTCCACCGGGTGGGTTTTTCACTCTGATGCACGACTTTCTTTCAGTGTCCAGATCCTCTGTAACAAAAAAAAAGTTTTTAAAGAACCCTGATAGCACAAAAATTCTAACAATATTCTAAGAAAAGCAGTTTTATTGAAAATCTGCGGAAAAAGTATCCTTTAAATTACGAAGCAACTGTACTAATTGTCTATACACTGCAGAGTGTAGGGAAGTATCCTTTGAATAACAAAGCAATTTGACTTTAACACTCTTCGAAGTATTAAACACTGCTTTAACTTTTTTCTCGACAAATGGCAATGTTAAATCGAGGGGTGGTCCAATCTCGAGATTTTTACACCTACTTCGAGTGCAAAGTACTTTTTACATATTTGAAAAAGTACTCCTAGTAATTTCAATAATACTGTACACCTACTTGAAGTAAGTGGATCAAACCTCGATTCAAATATAATGCAAAGAAAAAAGGCTTTACCATTCATCAACAAACCGAATTAATTAAAACCCAATATATTCAATTACTTATCAAATGTAATGACCTAGAGACTTAAAATTTGGTATATCATGCTTACCGCTTATAGAAAATGTGGAGTCTTGAATATTTCTTTGTCCTTCGGGCCTCGCCCCTCTACCAGTAGGTGTGCTAACCACTGATTCTGGTAAAGTTGGAGTTGGAGAACCTTTTTCTTCAAAGTCCACCTAAAGATAATACAAAATCAATTATACATTAATGTACTCAGGGTGATTCTACATCAAAAATATAAATATATGGCTCAGAGGAGCAAGAGGTCTTTCTCTGAAAATGTTGAAAAAATATATAAATAATATAAAAAAATAAAAAAATTAGGGCCTCTTGCACCAACTTTTGATCTGGGATTATCTCGATTAATTACCCCCCATTACCTCCCCGTGGATCCGCCCCTGTTTAGGAGAAAGTAGAAAAAAATCAATATAACTTTTTTCTTTTTTACAAATGCAAAACTTTTATATACCTTATGTGTATTTAGACTGTCAACTTCACAGGTTCCATTTTTGACAGGTTTCAGCTCACTGATCTTTTCTGGTTCATAAACGAATGGTGGGTAGACTGGGGTGTTGACAAAACGTCCATGTCCCTGGACAACTCTTAACTGACCCTCATCCACGCACACCCGACCATTTACAATAACGTATTCTGGAACACCATGACATTGCATTCCCTAAAAAAAATAAAACAAAAAATCAAAAAACAATTTTGCATGCAAAGATTACTTTTTTTACAAAATTTATTACAAGATAAAATTTCTTAAACAATCCTTGTACACTTGCTTGACCAATCATGGACAATCTTGTTTATGATTTTTCAATGATTCTCCATGATTTTCCAAGATTTTATAGACAATCATGGATAATCATTGTAATTTTTCTTCAAAAGGCATCCCCTCTATATGTACTGAATTTGTACCTCAAAAATGTTGAAATCCACAGCTTGGTGATGAGTTTTGGCAGAAATAATTCGTGAAGCTTGAGCATTCCAGATAACCAGATCAGCATCTGAACCAACAGCTATGCAACCCTTTCTTGGATACAAATTGAAAATTTTGGCAGTATTTGTACTCGTAATTGCAACAAATTTGCAGGGATCAATAATCCCAGAATGGACCCCTTTTTCCCAAACGACGCTCATTCTGTCTTCGACTCCATTTACTCCGTTTGGGATTTTGCTAAAATCGTGTTTTCCCATTTCCTTTTGGCTTTTGCTGAAAGTGCAGTTATCACTGCCCACTGTTTGTAAAACATCCCTAGAATAAATAACATGTCATCATAGGTAGACTTTAGCCCGGGTGGGCACATTAAGTAATTTTTGTAGGGTTCATATTGAAAAAAATACGTGGTTTTCCTTAATGCAATTACAGTTATAATCAGACTTATTGGGCGTTTTTCTATTCCTTAAAAAATACCCTATTTCTTAAAGGATGGTCAATTACCAATCATACTTAACATTATAAATCTATAATATCACTATAAATATCATTATACATATATAATACCAAAGCATTGCCAACTCAAGCAGTAATAACCAATCTTATAGCGAAACCAAAATAAAAAGCCTGTGTACAGTCACTACAGAACACATGTTTTACGTAGATTGTGAAATGACATTTGTTGAACTTTTTCCCTTCTAAACGTTTTGACTAAAACATTTAAAATTTAGCTTTACTTGTTCATGTATCATGTTTATGTACAAAAAAATAGCAATTTACATTTCATGTGAAACGTGAACTTAGCTGTTATAATCGACATAATTTCAAGTAACCCCGGTTTACGGTAAGAAGTTATGATACATCGCACGCAATACATTTTAAATGCCGTTACGCTATTCGTGAGGGTAATTAAAATTAGTACCACATTTGCGTCTTAAGAAGTTTAAAATTATACCACTGCTATAATAATACTTATAGCATGAAATGTAATGATTTGCTTTAATAAAATTTGCTCAAAAACTAATTAATCATACTGCATGATTGGAAAATAGTTGTTTTATTCATAATACATTATAAAACTCAAATACGATTTCCTATAAATACAAATACAGCTTTTTTGTTTAACACGACAGGTACATGCCGGTACATGCTTGCACAAATAAATGTTAGTTAAACCTTTTATCTAGTTTTATAATATATTTTGAGACGTTTTAAGAATTTGCGAAATATTTTATTAAAAAGTTTCTTTTCTGCAGGATTATTCAAGTTTTTGGGAAGAAAGAAGTTATTTCGGAAAAATTCAGTTTAAAAACAAAATATGAGGATAGAATCTTTGATAATTTTTGGGAAAGTTACATAATGTAAAAAAAATAATTAATTTTCAGAAAATAAATTAAAAAAAAATGGTTTAAAAAGAACAAATTTTCACGAAAACATACTACTTAAAATAATAGAGCTAATAAATGTTAATTGAACAAAGGGTTATAAAAATACAGATAACTTTTTTCCAACTTACAGTAATTGTATTATAAATTACCACACAGCACAACAAAAGTGTTAAATATTAAATAATCAAAGAGAATGTTAAACGAAATAATTTCATTCCAAATGAAAAAATGTTTCATTTTTGAAGAACCAAAAACGATTGAACAAAAATTTGCATTTTTGAGATAAAGAACGAATACTATTTCGTTTTCAGTCTCTGCCCTGTAAAAAATGTCTTAACTAATCTTATAAAAATCTATTAAAATCGAAGAAACTGTCCTATAAAATCTTATAGGCCTATTTGGTTTTTACAGAAAATTTTCTTACAGATTTTAATTATTAAAATTTTCTTATAGATTTTAATTATTAAAATTTAATAGATATTTTTTATAGAGCGGTATTAGTAGATATTAATACAAACTTACGATGCTAATAAAGCCATTAATGCAGATGGATTTGAGTTAGAACGAATTGGAGGTGACGTAACTATGTAGGGATTATTTGGCTGAACTGAGGCACCGAGTGCTGAAACTTCTACCTCTCCAAAAATGTTTTGCCCATTTAATTTTTGTTCCGAAATAATGTTTCCTGATTGTTCAGATGATACACGCACAAAATATATTGGAGCTTTCACCTAAACAATTGACAGATGGAACATTAAGTAAATGATAAGCTATTTTAATCAAGGATTATGGACTAGCTCACAAAAATGTCAAACTATGCAAAATAGTGTTTTCCTTTTTACTCAAGTATTGCAAAAGCATATATTTTAAAGGATAGAAGAAAACACGATTAAGACAACTGGTTCAATTTAAGGTTAATCATCAGTTAACCAATGAAATGTTTTACCCTGAGGCAAATTTTAAAGGTGTTAAGTAAGGTGTTTTTTGTGTACCTACTTAAAACTGCATTATATGACATTGCCTGTGAACTAGCTTGTCAAGAAAACAAAATCAGTGATCCTTGACCAAAAATAGTGATATATTAATAAAAATAAAACGAATACAAATAAAATCTTGTTAATTGAATAAAAATGTGCAGATAGTGCAATAAAAATAAAACAGAAAAAAAAACAAAAACTTACTGTGCTAAAAAGTTCATTAAATAAATTGGAGTTTGGGTATCCGGTCTTAATGGGGGACTAAGCAAATGACCAGCTGAATGATGGAAACACTCGTGTTTACAGTGAGTGCCGTCAGTGCCTAGGCCCGCTGCTAAAGTTTCCCCGTAAACTTTAGCGCCTCTTTTACATGCCTGATCTAATGCTAATCCAGCAGATTTGCTCATCACATGCACTATATACAATGGGCAATCTACCTATAACCACATCAAACCAATATTTGACAATTCAAACCATATTTCAAATCACCCATATATATTTTTTTCAATGAAAATATAAAAAGATTAATTTTAGTAAATTTTGGAAACAGTTGCCTGTTGTTGCTCTTGTAAGGGTAGTACAGATTTTTCCTGCCGGCCATCCCCCGCCCTATTAGGGGGGGTACTCAATAGGAAATATTCGTACTACCCTTACAAGAGCAACAATGGGCATATAAAGTGTATGAATTTTGTACAATTTGAATTACGTATTTAAAGTATAAGCTCTAAAAACAACGCTAGGTAAATAGGAATTTAATAGTTTAGATACAAAGTTCAAATTTTTAAGAAAGCCATTCGGTCTTAAGAAAGCCGCATAATTATGTCAACGGTTTATTAACACATAATAATTACATAGGGGAGAGTGTGGACTTTTGGGGCGCGGGTGGAATGGGACGTTGTATTTAAAATTATGATGATGATAATGATGGACAAGAGGGCACGATTTTGCAACTAGCGGTAATTTTAAATTTATTTCAACAACGATAAACAAAAAAGAACATTCTTGAATAATTAAGCTCTTTTTCACGTAGCTCGTTCTATTTTGCTAGCTGATAAACATTTCTCTAAACTAATTATAATCGGCAGTTGCTTAATGGCTCTACATAAACACGCAGTGCCGTAATCTAATAAAAGTTTCATTGACACATGGGTAAAGCCAGGGCCGTAGCTATGGGGGGCCAAGTTTTGACAAAAACCGCCAGGGACAAAGCTTCTTTTTTAGGGTGGGCACCAAGTCTAGGTAAAAAATGTCAGGGACTTTTTTTTAGTCATCAAAATTTTGGTCAGAGTGAAAACTGTAAGGGACAAAGCTTGTATTTTTAAGGCAGGAAAAGTTGCGTTTTAAGGCTACAAAAAATGTGTAATTTTTTACCTTCTCCCCCCCCCACCAAATCTTCTTCGCTACGGCCCTGGGTAAAGCTAAATCTATAACTTTATTGTGGAATGTATCAAAATTTCTAAACTTATCGAGGGCAAGGTGTACTTTTATTGGTTTGAAATGTCAATGAAAAAAGAAAATATTATTAAAGAATAAACAAAAAGTAAAATGCATAGGTGGTGCATAATAAAAATAAAAAATTGAAACAATAATTGTAGAAATATATAAAATAGAAAAAAAGTAAATAAATGACATATTACCTGATGTGCGATAACGCAAGCTCTGTTTACAGCTTCAGCTTCTACTTCCTCAGGTCTGGACAGTTCATGCCCTTCAGGTCCAGTTATCCCCTGACTGAGCAATTTTTCTACATTTTTCGCGATAATTGAGCCGTTTTCAGCATGGACTTGAGCAACAGCACCCATTTTGGCACATTGCTCAAACGCACTGTACAATTCTGAGTCATTTAACATAAAATTGTATGCCATGAACATTTTAAATGAATTTACACCATGATCTTTACACAAAATTTCCATTTCTTTTTTAACATGATCGGACCAGCGAGATAAGCATACGTGTAAGGCATAATCACAACATACTTTTTGGTCAGCTTTTTGCCTGTATTCGTAATAACTGTCTAAAAGTGACTCGTTATCTTTGGGAAAAACAAAATCAACTGAAATCGAAAAACAACATGGTTAAATTAAGTTTTTTTATGCCAACGGAAATTTTTTATAGGGTATATACACACAAACATATATTTATAAAATAGACTCAAATAGTTGTTTGTAACTAGGCAGAATGACCTCGGTCGATGTACTTTTTTACTATTATATAACGATTATTGTATAATAAAAGCCATATTTTCACAAAGACTACTTACTTATCATAGTGGTACCACCAGCGATAGCCGCCTTGGTACCTTGATAAAAATCGTCGACAGAGGTTGTACCCATAAAGTTAAATTCAAAGTGAGTATGGGGGTCGATCCCCCCCGGTAGAACATATCGATCCCTCGCATCAATAACTCTTGTACCCCCTGGTATTATTAAATTTTTTCCAATTTGCTTTATTATGCCGTCTTCAATATAAATGTCTTCGTCTGTAATATCATCTTCGTTTACCACTTTTCCATGCTTAATTAACAGACGATTTTGGGAGCTCTAAAATTTTAAGATAAAGATATAAAAAATATAAAACTAGAGGTTTTATATTTAGGGGCTGCAGAAAGACAATTTTTTAGAAAGTATTTTTGTACCATTAAAGAAAAATAAAATGTACTTAAACTTAAAATCAATGTAACAAGATATGCCAATTGGTGATAAAATATCGTAAATCTGGGCTAGCATACGTTAAAGTTTCCCCTAGCTTTATTTAATTGTTTAGTCTCATATTTTGGTGCCGCGCGTCGCGCATTTTGGGCGCCAGCGTAAAGATAAACTCCGACCTTCCTCGTTATTAAAAAATCAATACCTTTATGGGTCACCCAGTATAACACGGATACCAACAAACCAACAATTAAAACGAAAGAGAAAAAATAGTTAACAATAATTTTTAGAAAAAAAAAATAAATAAATAAATAAAAAACAAAATTAAAAAATCAAAAATTATTTTTTTACAATTTTTTTTTGTAGTTATTAAGCGAATTATTGAAAAAAGTAACTTTAACCCCCTTATTCCACCACGATTTTTGGGCGATTACTCAGGGGGGGTTTCTCAGTTTTTCTGTACTCTTCCAAATAAGGGGTCGTCCATAAAATACGTCACGCAAATTGACCAAAATTCATACACTTCATACCCCGTTTCTCGCGTTATTAAAGGATGTAGAGATTTCATATTTTGGCTACCCCCACCCAATAGGGGGGGGGGTGTTAGAGGGGGGGTAGCCAAAATATAAAGTCTCTACAGCCTTTAATAACGCAAGAAACGGGGTATGAAGTGTATGAATTTTGGTCAATTTGCGTGACGTATTTTATGGACGACCCCTAAGGGTAGTTTACTGAAAAATTCGATAAAAAATGGCTCTAACGACTTTGCTCAAATTTTGTACGAAATCATATTTTGGGAAGTATATCGAGAGAAAACGCAATATACCATTCACTCTGAAGAGTATACTATGGAAAGCGAAGCATTTCTGAGCTTCACGGCTTGTTAACTAATTTATTAATGAAGCATTTTAATTAGATGTAATATTAGATGTATATTAAAACAAAATAGTGAATATGTAAATAGTCATCCATAATATAACGTTATTTATTAGGAGTATCCGTATGTGAGGCGGATGTTCCGAATAAGGAATATCCGACTGCAAAGCGGATGTGCCGATTTAAGGGTTTATATTGTTGCAATCAACAATATTTTTCGCGGCTCTAGTAGAACATTACTTTTTCCTATCATAACTTATGATTCAAATTCATAACATATAAAGGGAAAAAAAAATAAAATTTTAGTATAAACAAATTTTTTCTAAAAAACTTTAAAATATTTAAGAAAAAAATTTCTTAAATATTGTGTATATTTTAAAAAATATACACAAGAGGAATATCTTTTAAAAAAAGAGTACAATTTCGAAAAATATAATTTTTTTGAATAAGAAAAATATAATTATAGGTACCTATTGCAATATTATTAAATATCTTCACAGCTAATAGTTAATTAAAAATAAATTGTTGGTATCATTTTACAGACTAAATGTTTTTAACATAATTGATAAGAATTAGCTTACAATTATAATCATTGTAATCATACAATTATTATTATAAACAATAATAACTTGCTTGTATTGCGAAAATTAAAAATAAATATAAAAAAGTAAAGATATAAATTTAAAAAAATACCAATAGAAATAGGAATATTTTAATACTGCTGCCCTTAATATAGTATCTTAGTATTCTATTGTAATAAAATTAAATTAAATTTATGAACACTTTTTGTTAAAGCAATTTTTCTTAAAAATCTTATTTAATTCCCAGTTTTGGTCCTACTGAGGGGTAAACCTTACTGGAATTCATTGTACAGACCAGGTAATTTTTATAGGATTTAACTGAGATTCCTAGGAATTCTCAAATTAATTGTACAAATTTTTGAGCAAGGTTGACCCCTTTAAGCCTTCAGTTCTATTCAATCTTATAAGATTTTTTTAATAAGCCTAGAAAAGACATTTTTACACAGAAGACTTTTTAATTTTATATTAATTTTCTGCAGCTTTTCAGATTATTTTTTTTTTTGGAGCTCTGAGGGTACCTCAGTTTATCTTAGGTTTGTCATATTATGATGAGGGGTAAACCTCACACAAAATTCCAATAAATGTCAAGGAATTTCATTGAATTTCTGTGGGAATTCCTCATGTCTGGACAATGAATTTATGAAAAGTTTACTAGGTTTACCCCTATGAGCTCATATTATGATAAATTCACCCTAAAGGTCACAGACCCCTTGAAACTCCAAGGAGTTCACTTGTATCACCTGTGCCCCTATAAATCTACCTGTATGCACCCCTGATTAAAAATATTAAAATGTGTATAATGAATAGAAAGATTGAAGCATGAGACATGCAAACAATTCTAGAAGTTTAGGAGAATTTTAAACATAAATTACAATAATTTTCGTTGAAAAATTGAGGAAAAACGGTAAATATTGTACACAAAAGTGGAGAATAGGATTTCTTGTACTTACAGTTAGGACTATACAAATAAAACTCACCTGCAAATGAATTGGAACTTTTTTCACAGGTGTACTCATTTTCAAAACAATTCAAACAGTAAAAATCTATAATGAACACTTAAATATTTAATTTGTTGTTATTATACGCAATAAATAATTATTTAATTTTGACAGACGGAGAGCGACTTCACTCTATCTCACACGAAAGAATTTTACTCGGCTATCAATAACTTGAGCTCGTCTGAATCGAAATTTAAGACCAGCGTGAAGTTAGCAAAATGTGAAACATTGTGTCACCTTGACCAAGCGTTCAAAAAACCACAAAGTTTAATTAATATACCATATTCGCAAAGTTCATTTACCCCAGTGGGCGTATCTTTTAAATAGGTAACTATAATACGTACTTTCGCTACTCGTTACTAGATGGTGCAGACTTTATAAAGAGGAAATACTTTGATTTAAATAGGTAACTGTAATACGTACTTTCGCTACTCGTTGCTGATGGCGCAGACTTTATAAATAGGAAATAAGGTTGGCAGCCCTGAATATGAGCTTCGGTTTTTGTCAAATGTCAAAAAGGCAAATAGGTTATATTATAAAAAATAATAACGAAAAATTATATAAAAATGTTTATACAATTAACAAGTTATTGTAAATAGTTAAAAAATATAATAGTGCTGTTTAATTAGCTAGTATGTCAAAAACTATAAAGAATAGTTATGCTAAAAGTTATAAGATTGTCGTTGGTAAGAGTAATTTTTCCGTATATATAATTATTGTTTTTAATTTGACTCTATTATAGATAACAATGAGTCTTTTGATGAGTCAAATAACATGCCCGGAACTTCTAAACCCTTGCATGTGCAAAGGGTGGAAAAGGCAGTTGATTTAAGTTATTTTTTACAACCCAGTTCATCATCGGAAGACTCCAGTGATAGTGATGAATCAGATGGGAACTCTAGTGCACATGATGCTACTTCAGAAGCCTTACTTGCTGGTAAACCTAAATTACCTACATTTTTTAAATATTTTTTATGAACTAAATATTAAGTAATATCTCTAAGAAGGTTGTATCTCAGATTTTCTCGATTTTCACATTTTTGGTTTATACACATTTTATGACAATTTTACACACAAATATTGCCTGTATCTCACAACCTTTTTCTGCTACCATTCAAGTTGATAAATATTGGATTTGTTTTCAAAATGCTATAAACAGAGATAGGTAGATAAAAAGTACCTGGACTTAAAATATAGTACTCATGGTGTAAACTAAGCTATTTAAAAATATTTAGCAGTTTTTTTTTATATTTTATGATATACAGTGTGTCCTGTGGCCTGGAAAACCTTGGAAATTATTAATCAGAAGTTTTGTGGATTATTTTTTCCTACCTGGAGACCAATTCACATTTCATGTGGATGTGATTTGATTTGAAAAAGTCAGGAGTGTGTGTTCAAAAAGTTCTAAATACACTGTATTTTTTTATATCTTAATTCATAATTCTAAAAAAAGTTATGGAAATACCATGTAACCTTTAAAGCCATTCCTGCTTTATTTTTTTAGAATCAGAGCCTCTATGTGCAAGGGATTTTTATAACTTTAAAACAGTATCTGCCAATCGAAAATGGCTAGCAGATATATTACAAGAAAATTCTGATGCAACTCCTGAAGATGCACAGTATAAACTAATTACTAGGTTTCATTCGCTTCAGAACAGGCTACGACAAACAAAAAAGGTAATAGAAATTGGAATACAATGAAAATATTTTTAAAATTAATGAAAAAATTTTGACTTATTTTAGAATCTTGATAATTATGTCTACTATGGATCGGGTTTAGTTAGTAGTGTAGATAGGTATCCTGAAATAGAACGTAATTTGCCAGTTAAACCCATTGAAAATCATGAGGAACCTAGATTTTTAACACCCAAGGTAAGTTACTGTAATCCTACTATGGTCTGTGTATTATACCTGTGATTGTCTTGCTTTATATACTTTTTTTTTTGGTTAAAACTGGTTAATGACACTTTTTTATTTGGTTAAAGCAATTTTTTTTTTTTTTGTTAAAGCCACTATTTTTTTTTTTTTGATAAAACCACTGTTTAAAGCCTTCGGTTTGATCAAGCTCAGGGCTTGAAAAAAACTGGCATTTTTCATTGATTAGAAAAAACACCCTTTTTCCAGGCTGGTTAAAACTTTGGCAGTCTTAGCTGGGAAAAGTCCCGTAATAAGGAAGATATGAGGGAAATCCTAGCGCGTGACGTCATTATCTAACAAATTTAATCCTTTTATCGTGCATTGTACACGGTTTATAGCAGATTTTCCACCCATGTTATGCAATATACTATCAATTTTTATATTTTAGCATGAGTTAAGCAACGATTTAAATCTTGAAAATGGAATAGATTTTCAAGATTTTGAAGAAGACCAGTTATCGTCGGAAATGAATTTATTAGGGCCCTCCATGTTGTTACAAAATAACTCGGGTAAACGTAGAGTAAAGAGGTTTAGAGATGAAGAGTCAAAACGACGGTGGGAAGATATCATGGCGAATAAACGAAGAAAATTATTTACAAGTATCGTTAAAAAAGAAATCGGTAAACAGCACAGACAGAAAATAAACAGACATAAGGAAGCTTTGATACAAACTAAGAGAGTGGCACAACAATGTGTGAAATATGGAAGGCAGAAAGCTGTAAGTATACTTAAATTTACAGGGTTTGTTTTATTCATTTAAGGGGTCTTTCTACCTTCAAATTTTAAAAATATTTTGTTGATTCGAAAAATGGTAGACGTAAAATTTCTAAAAAGTTCAAATAAATAGGTAAATTAAAAAAAATACTGTAGGGTAGCTTCTGTTTTGACTTGAGCACACCCCTGTGGGGGTGCTTAGAGGTTATTTCGCCAGGATGTGCTCAAAATCATGCTAGGGGGTGCTTAGCACCCCCCCAGTTATGGGCCTGCCTATATAATAGGAAAAGTATCCTTTCCTGAAATGAAAATTGTTATATATTAAAACACACTGTATAATAATTTAAATTTCTTAGCTTCAATCTGCGAGAACTGTAAAAGAACAACAATGGCGGATGAAACGTCTTTCCCGAGAAAACATAGCGTATTGGAAACGATCCCGGCGGTTCGACAGGGAAGTGAAAAAACGTCTGGAAAAAGAGGCCGAAGAACAAAGAAAAATCGACCACGAAATGGTAGAGGCTAAGCGCCAACAACGAAAACTCAATTTTCTCATAACTCAGACCGAGTTATATGCTCATTTTATGTCAAAAAAGTTGGGTACCGCCTCTCCTGAAGAACAGCTTAGAATTTTAAGTCAGTTAGATGAAGATGCGTCGACAAAATTAGCGATAGATGATTATAATAGGTACTATTTTGAGATATATTCAGATTTATTTGTGTCTGGAAATCGAGGAACTTTATTTTTAAAATGGACATCATGTTAAATAAATTTAATGCAAAGTGGTTCATAGATTTAAAAACTCGAAAATATTCAGATTTTTCAATTTTTTTAAATTTCTTAAGAATTTGTTATCATATCAATATGTCATAAGTAAAAACATTTTATCTTAACATGGTATTTATTACTTTTTATCATAATTTGATATGTATTATTCATCATAATATGATATTTATTATTAAAATATAATTTGCCTTATTTGAAGCTTTAGTTTGATAGGTAAAGTGCAAGTCCAGTAATTTTTAGGCATTCAAGTGTGATAAATACCGAAACTAAGATGAGAACCGTCAAAGAAACAATTTCGTTCGACATATTGCGGTAAAGCTTGGAAAACAGTGGGAACATAAAATACACTGCCCAGTAAAAGAGCTTTCCCATTTTCACCTTCGCGCGTAAAATGGATTTTTTATTATCAGATTCACTTTTAGCAACCTTAAAAATATACCATTTTTTAAGCCAAATTTCAAGTCATAAAACGCAAAAATACGCAAAATTTCCGAAATTTTGAAAATTTTCAAAATGGGAAAGCAAAAATCGGTCATCCCCACTACATTTTATTTGTTTAATATTAGATTTCCATAACCTTTCGACTATAGCCAACAAAATATACTATATTACAGACAGACAGACAGGACCTTCCCCTGTGAGTGTGTGTAGTGAGGATAATTACCCTCCATAGGACAAAAATATATGTTTTTTATTGCATTTTCCTATAAAAAAATATAATTTTGTCTTTTTTTAATTTTTAATCCCGGAAAAAATATCAAAGATCTTGGTATTACCACATATATTACATAATTTTTGGCAATTTCAGTGATCTAATGAAAGAAAAGGCAAAGAAAAACGCCCTGGATGCCTTCCAAAGTGAAAAAGCGAGAACCCGGCATTTTGATGCCCAGGCAAATTCATCAATGGACGGGGACATTGGCTCAATCGAAAATGAGCAGCCCCAACCTGACATATTTAGGGGCCAATTGAAGGGTTACCAACTTAGAGGCATGAATTGGCTGGCGAATTTGTATTCGCAGGGCATTAGTGGCATTTTGGCAGACGAAATGGGTTTAGGAAAAACTGTACAGAGTATTGCTTTTTTATGCCACATAGCTGAAAAATATTGTAAGTAAAACTTACCCTAGTAGAAATATTTGGTTGAAATGACGGTTTTACAATGTTAGATACATGTTATGTAGTTATCTCGGTTCCAAATTGTTGAATCTCGAAACCAGGTTACGCTCGAGCGCGCTCCGGTGACTTGAATTGACCTGGTTTCAAGATACAACAGTTTAGAACTAAGGTACCGATGTTTTTTTCGAAATATTTTTGACATTTTATGTTATTGTTTTAGCTGTGTGGGGTCCTTTTTTAATCATCTCGCCCGCGTCAACTTTACATAATTGGCAACAAGAAATAGCTAAATTTGTTCCCGACTTTAAAGTAGTGCCTTATTGGGGAAATCCGCATGTAAGTAAAAAAATGCACTAAAAAAAAAACAGTAGGGTTTTTTTTTAGACGGTCATAATCAAAAGTATATTCATTCTGAACTTATGTTTTATATAAATTAACTATTTTATACTTTTTTTTATTTAGGAACGTAAAATTCTACGTCAGTTTTGGGATCAAAAAGACATATATACCAAAGATGCAAGCTTCCACATTGTGGTCACAAGCTACCAAATAGTAATAACAGACATTAAGTATTTCAATAGAATTAAATGGCAATATATGATCCTTGATGAAGCTCAGGCTATCAAATCCACTAGCAGTATGAGGTGGAAAACGTTATTGGGTTTCAGCTGCAGAAATAGGCTTTTGTTAAGTGGTACGCCTATTCAAAACAGTATGGCCGAGTTATGGGCGTTACTTCACTTTATCATGCCTACTTTGTTTGATTCCCATGAAGAATTCAATGAGTGGTTTTCTAAAGATATTGAGAGCCATGCTGAAAACAAAACTGGAATTGATGAAAGTAAGTATTTGCGGAATCTGTGGTCAAAGGAAGCCATTTTGAGGTAGCGACGAGCAAAATGGCTACCTTTGACTTTATCAGTGTGTAGTTTTTGTCAGTACAATACTCCAGAACTATTAGACCCAAAATTTTCAAATTTTAAACTTCCATTTTTTACCAGGTAAGCAATCTTTTTTATAAATTTAGAAGTCTTAGCTCAAACAGTAATCATACTGACTATTTATTTACACACAATTTCACACGTTCATTTTTAGAGCACTTGTCAAGATTGCATATGATTTTAAAACCTTTCATGTTGAGAAGAATCAAGAAAGATGTAGAAAATGAGCTGTCTGACAAAATTGAGGTTATGGTGTATTGTCCGTTAACGACAAGGCAAAATTTGTTGTATGTCGCTCTCAAGCGTAAAATTAAAATCGAAGATTTGTTGCATTATTCTGTTGGAGGGGGCGATTCTCATACCGTAGATAAGAATTTCACTTCAAATTTAATGAATTTGGTTATGCAGTTTCGAAAAGTAAGTAAATCCACATTTAATTTTTTATTATAAATTATTACATTTTAAGTTGGACTTTAAAAAGAGAGAAAATAAAAAGATGATTGTGTATAGCTTTTTTTTAATTTAAATCTTTCATGTCACAGACACTGAAATTTTAAGTGTGAGTTTCAGGGACATGACACTGTATATTGTTCAAATAAATCAAGAATAATAATAATCAATAATAATAATAATATCTGGTGCGCTGAAGACTCATTCTTAATTTTTTTTTAATTCACTGCATTGTCTACTTTAAAATTTAAATAATTTTACCCGCCTATAATTTTTTTTGTTTTTGGGGGGATTACTTTCAAAAACAATAGGGACTTCCCTTCATAGAAATTGTACCAGAAAACCTCTGAAAGTTACAAAAATCTATTATCTCTCTTTTTAAATTTTACCTTCTTATAAGCTTCTAAGAATATTCTTGGACCAAATTGTTCTATTAGGGAGGTTTCCATCATTGATTGTTGTTATTATTTTAGGTGTGTAACCATCCCGAGCTATTTGAAAGGAGGGACGCAAAATCTCCAATCAGACTATTACCCTTACACTACAGTATTCCTTATCTAGTATATGACTACAATTTAAGAAATTTAATGTACATAACATTGAACAAATGTTTTACGTTCACAGCGAAATATATATCTGACTCAGTGCAAAATAATTTTAAGAATACTATATTTAATTTTTGTTATGCTTTAAAATTATCATTTAGTGATTTGTATAGAATTTTTAATGGAGACATCTTACAAAGGTAAGAAAAGTTATTATTTTCATCATCAAATTATCAGTCTCAAGACTGGTTTGCAAGAAAAAACCTTTTCTCTTTATTTTGGAACACCCTGTAAATAGCGTTTTTAGACGTCCATATATTATATATTTATTTTGTACTAATTTTCTTTTTGAGAAAGAATTATTATTATTAACTACTGCATCTTTCAACATTCTTTTCTTTTCTAATTTTAGATGGATAAACTATTTTTCAACCGAAAAACAAGATTATTTAGAATATCACAGAAAACTTTGGCATCCAGAATTGTATAAAAAACCAACCTTAAGGTTAAGTAGTGGATTTAAGTTAGGTCAGCCCGAGATAGAAAATAGTATTGTGTTACAAGACTTAGTATTTGCCAGGTATAATCGTGGAGACAGAGTTGTTTATACCCACACCGATCATTGTTTTCATGTAATGCAAGAAACGGTGGAACATAAAAATATTAGGCTAAAAACTCATATTGTCAAGATTGAAGATGACTCTGTTATTGATATTATTTCTGAAAATGTTAACAACAATGTAAGTAAAAGTCCGACATGTATGGAATATTGTCAATATTTCTTAAAAACTGTTAATATTTTGAAAATCTATTTGTCCTTTTTGCCCAGGGACTCTTCATATATTACGTACGGATTTTTTTTTTCATATTTCTATCAAAGTAATGTTTACTAAAAATTTAGATGTTATCGGACTTTTTATTTTTATAATTTTATTAAATTATTAATTTTTTTTAGGAATCGAACGTTGAAATCGTAGAAGATTTCACGATTAGACCTGATTACCCAAGCAAAATAACTGAAAATGAAAAGACTGAATTGCCTTCGTTTCTGTTTTGTCAAATGTCCAAAGTGTCCACGGCGAACATTAATTTATACTGTTATTCGCGAAGAGCGGCCTGGCATTTGATAAGGCACATCGACGACTATAGTTTCAATTCTTTGAACTATTATTGGTCGCAAGCGACAGACAACAATATGAATTATAAACCTGCGCAATTCATACACCCTTTGCCTGAAAATGCGGTGGATATTATCAGGCCTGTCAGTGGGTGGTCAAGCATTGCCATTCCAGGTAAGTCACTTGACCCACAAAATGATGTTCAAGTATTTCGAATTCGGCGGGAATTGTCAAAATTTAAAAATATTTTGTTTATATAAAAAAAAATGTTTAAAAACTAAATATTTTTAAAATTTGAAGGTAGAAAGACCCCTTAAATGACTAAGAAGTACAAATAATTTTTAAAACCAACATTTTTTTCAGCTAGCTTTATCTTATTTTTTTTGTAGATAAGGAATCTTTAGTAACGGATTCTGGAAAGTTATCAGTATTGGATAGTTTGTTAAAAAGATTAAAAGAAGGCGGACATAGAGTACTTATTTATTCTCAAATGACAAAAATGATTGATCTGCTAGAAGTAAGTATATAACAAATCTTACTGGTAACATTTTTATTTATTTTATTTTTCATATTAGGGGTCGTCCATAAAATACGTCACGCAAATTGACCAAAATTCATATACTTCATACCCAGTTTCTCGCGTTATTAAAGGCTGTAAAGATTTCATATTTTGGCTACCCCCCACCCAATAGGGGGGGGGGGGGGGAGGGTGTTACAAGCTTTATCTCTCACAATATAGCACTCATATTTTGTGAAAATTGACGAAAATGTAACAACATTTTCCGTGTAGTAGTGGGAAGCGTATATAGTGGTAATTTTAAAATTATTTGTGCTTTAATAATTTTACTAAAATAACTTTAAGGAGTACATGTGGCATAGACATCACAAATACATGAGATTGGATGGATCATCAAAGATATCTGAAAGGAGAGACATGGTGGCAGATTTTCAAGCTAGAACTGATATTTTCGTATTTCTGCTCTCTACAAGAGCTGGAGGTCTTGGAATTAATCTTACTGCGGCTGATACGGTAAGTAAGGAGGGTCTGGAATACCTAAAAAAGTCAGGGAATTTTATGAGTTTTCTACAATTTTATATTTTTTCACCACAAGCTTTATCTTTTGAAAAAACACTACTCTCAACTTGTAACTTGTATTAAAATGTAACAAAATTCTTTTATTCTTTTAATTTTATTACAACTTGTAATAAATAATAAATATCAAGAAAATCTTGCTTCTGATATTTGGAAAAAAATTTATTTTAATCTCTCTCTCTCTCTCTCTCTCTCTCTCTCTCTCTCTCTCTCTCTCTCTCTCTAGAAAACCTTAAAAAGTTAGAGAATATTTTTCTTTTTTCAGGTTATTTTTTATGACAGTGATTGGAATCCAACTGTAGATCAACAGGCTATGGACAGGGCCCATAGGCTGGGTCAAACCAAACAGGTTACTGTATATAGGTTAATTTGTAAGGGCTCAATTGAGGAAAGGATATTGCAAAGAGCCAGGGAAAAGAGTGAGGTAAGTTTTAAATCCAGTTATTAATTAGTCCGTGGTCAATCATTTCATCTCCCTGAAATTACTACATCCTTTGCTATCCTAGGCCTTTGTTTAAAAAATATATATTTTTAAAATTTGACGGTGGAAAGACCCCTTAAGTAAACTTTCATGTATTAGTATTTGACTTTAATCCCTTCTTCTAACTAGCCCTCCAGTGTTCTCTCGTTTGTAGTCCAAACTATTTTATCTTTAATAATCTATAGCACCACATTTCAACGGACTCTTATCCGACTCTTATCTTATTGAGCTAAAAAAAATAATTTAATTTTGATTACTTTTCTAGATTCAAAAATTAGTCATCAGTGGAGGCAACTTTAAACCTGACACTCTTAAACCTAAAGAAGTTGTATCTTTGTTACTGGATGATGACGAATTAGTACAAAAATGTAAGCATTTTTATTTTATTAAAGTTTACTCATTATTTATTTATTTTTAAATAATAATTATACAGGGTTATTCAGAAATGTTCGAGAAATTTAAGAGGTGATTCTACGTTAAAAAATATGAAAAAAAGTACTTATAAAGGTTGTTCTGGAAAGGAGCCCTAAGGAAGCTACGGCTCTTTAAAATTGCAATGAAAATAATGTTTTTAATTAATAACCCTATATTTATTTAATATTTTTTATAGATCATCTTAGAGTAGAAAATACGGTAGAAGAAGAAATTAGAGATGACAGAAAAAGAAAACACGCAGCTTCATTTAAGGTAATTTTGATATTTTAACGCAAATAGAAAAAATATCATAAAACATTGGTTTCATTTTTGGCGTACGCGTCCATTTTGGAAAAAGGAACCGCTTGCGGCGAGTCTTCTAATGGACAAGTGCACCAAAAACACTGTGATGCTAAAGTTTTACTATATTTGGATTTTTTAATTTTTTTTTACAATTATTAATCTTTTTGTTTTCTCAGACAATACCAGTAGTTCAAGAAACAAAGAGGATCAAGCAAGAAATTATGACCCCAGACGACGACCAATGGATCTTCGACAGTGTGCCCAGCAGCCCAAAAAGCGTCCATTCTCCGGATCCATTGCAAGATGATCTCAATGAAAGTGGTTGTTACACTGAAGAAATGATTGATTCACCAGTCAGCAATAGTAAGTTTTAATTTTTTGGTGCTATATTTTTTTGGGTTTTTGTCCCAAACTCCTACACTTTGGTAAAGAGTAGTTCACTGGTATGCAATTTACCCACCCCTTAAAAATAAACCGATATCCTTCAAATTTGATATTTAACCATTTTATATGAATTTATATAAAATATAAAAAATTCAACCACCCAGGTCTGAAAATTGGGGTAGTTTACTGGTGAACGATTAATGCAGGCCACCCTTTAAATATTACGTTTATATTACAAGTTCTGCTTAGTCCAAATGGCGAGGCCTGCGCCAATTGCTCACCAGTAAACTACCCTATTTTTTAGACCTAGGGGGTTAAATTGTTTAAATTTTATATAAATACACATATAATGTTCAAATATCAAGTTTGAAGTCAATCGGACCATTAATTACCTAAAAATTTAAATTTAAGAGTAGTTCACTGGTATGCAGTTTACCCAATCCACCCCTTAAAAATAATCCGATTGCCTTCAAATTTGATATTTAACCATTTTATATGAATTTATATAAAATATAAAAAATTCAACCACTCAGGTCTAAAAATTGGGGTAGTTTACTGGTGAACGATTGGTGCACCCACCCCTTAAATATTACGTTTATATTACAAGTTCTGCATAGTTCTAATGGCGAGGCCTGCGCCAATCGCTCACCAGTAAACTACCCTAATTTTTGGACCTAGAGGGTTGAATTGTTTAAAATTTATATAAATACACATATAATGTTCAAATATCAAGTTTGAAGTCAATCGGACCATTAATTACCTAAAAATTTAAATTTAAGAGTAGTTCACTGGTATGCAGTTTACGCAATCCACCCCTTAAAAATAATCCGATTTCCTTCAAATTTGATATTTAACCATTTTATATGAAATTATATAAAATATTAAAAATTCAACCACCTAGGTCTAAAAATTGGGGTAGTTTACTGGTGAACGATTGCTGCAGGCCACCCCTTAAATATTACGCGTATATTACAAGTTCTGCATAGTCCAATATAAGTGCTAAATTAATAAAATTCAATAATAATTAACTTCTTGATTTTTTTAGAATATACTGTCTATAATGTCTATGGTTCTACAGTGAAACCAAGAATGGTGGGACGCGGCAGTTCGAGGCGTGGAAGACCACGTGGGTCAAGAAGTCGCGTCTCTAGTTTGGGACGATATAATACTTCGTCGACTGTAAATACGTCAGGCTTAGGATCTAACGGTAAGTCCCAAATAAAAAAGTAAAAATAAAAAAATTCACAGAAAAAAATTAGTGGGCTCTGCGCCATAAATTATAAGATATTTGGTAACAGTGGCAAATTATACAGAGCAGTCCAGAAGTCACCCCCCCCCCCTCTTAATTTTTGAACGAGTTAAGATATCGACTTCAAATTTAGAACTTTTAAATAAGACAACTTAAACTATCTTTTAGCATATATTTGATACTTTCAGCTCTTAAAATGTGGGCAGGGGCATGGGGGGACATTTTTTTAAATGGAAAGGTATAAATCTACTATTTATTATATTTTATTATTCACTAAACAAAGTATTTCATATAATTTTTTACACTGAATGCCACAATTGTAACGGTAAGCCTTATTTATATATAATAGGCGATTATAATTTGCTTTGTACATGTCTTATAGCGCTCTTAGCTATAATTTTTTTTCCGTGTTTTAAAGTTTTCAGGACACCATAGTCAATATTTTAAAGCCTTGCTCTATTTTTCCAGACTCTTCATTTGAAAACTGTTCTCAAAATTCCTCCAGTAGTTCGATAGCAGAAGGTCCAGTGGGTAGTAGTAACTTTTTAGCAGCCTCTCCTAATTCAACGATAAGAAGGGGCCCAGGAAGGCCCAGGTTAAAACCTGGTGGACCCCCAAACGCCGGTAGTCGAGGGTCCTACAGGCCCCGAAAGCCGGCCAAACCGTTACCCGTGCCGTTACCCGCAGACGGTTCAAATGCTAGTAATTCACAAAATAATTGCGGTACGTCTTATAATACTTATTTATATGATTTTCCAGAACATTCGGATTCGTAAGTTGTTATAATTATAAATACCCGCAATGAAAAGTTTGTTTAAAATCTGAAAACTGCATTTTATTGTTTTTTTGGATGCCGATTCCGAAAACTTCTTTAAATTGCATTTAAAAGTACAAAAAAATACTAAATTAACATATTTTTATAGGTTAAAATGGATATCTTTTGTTTTATATCACACAATAATGGATATTAATACTTTTAAAATAATAATAACCAAGGGTGTAGAAAAACAGGAAATTAAAAAATGATAAGATGGGATGTAGAATATATTAAAAACTTCCTAATTGAAAATTTAATATTCATGAAATTTTTGAAATCAGCATTCTCAAAAGTACAAAAAACCCATTGCGGTGGCTCACAAATCATAAAAAAAAACCTGTTTTAACCAATGTGATTAATGTGCTTTTCGGAATCAGCGTACAAAAACTATAAGATTAAATTTTCAGAATTCAAAAAACGTTTACTGACCTAAAAAAAAATCACTGAGTAGTTTCTTTCGCCAAAAACTATTGTTGCTCTTTTCGATCGTTTTGAAAATAGTTATTTACGGTATAAGTTCACTCACTTGAGATATTACCGATGATAAAAATTGACCCACAAGGCTTAATTTTTGAGTGGCTTATATCACTTAAATCATGTATATGGTACAATGTTTTACCCAATGCCTGTTTATTTTTCTGAAAATATAAAATGTTTTTTATATTGCTAATATCTTAATTTACTCACTAGTACTATAAATAACTATTATGCTTTTAAAACGCGTGTAGAATAATGAGTTTTTTGTCATTGTTGATTACTTGGTGAAAAACATTGTATAAATTATTTTAACTATAATATAACCCTTTTAGTGAATACTTTTTCTGTAAAACATCAGATCAATTTAATCTCTAATTAGATATATAAAATGACCAAATTTGGCTGTCGTAATAAAAAACGATAGGAGCTCTTCACAAATTACGCAACTCTAGAGAGGTGGCGTGAATTTAAAAAGAAAAAAATGTATAATTATCATCACAAGCAAGGTTGGGCAACAACAACTTCAATGATTACAGTGCAGTTACTTCTTATTTACTTGATTATTTTCTTATTAATTAATTTCAAGTTTAAATATATCTACATATAAATAATAGCAATCTACATATAAATAATAGCATGAAAATAATACTAAATTATTTTTTGGTCAAAGTTAAAAAAGATGACTCATAGCTCGCATATCCCCGTGCTCAGGTAATCATGAAGTAAGCGTTGCCCAACTCTCACAAGTTTTCTTCTTTATTTTTTTTTAGTTCAATATATATCTAAATAATATAAATAACATTACCTACCTAACTTATGAACTCGTTGTAAATTGTAATTTTATAAAATTTATAAATACATACGGTTTGTAAAATATTAGTGTACAGATAACTGAAAGGGTTATTTTTAATAATTTTAATATTTTCTAGTAATTAATATTTTATTATTGTATTTTATGTACATTATTATTAATTTAAAACGGGTTACATATTTTTGTAAAAAAACTGTCATTTTTAAGCGATCAAAACTGTTAATACTATTAAAAAAAAATCATTAATAAATATTTTTGTGATAAAATGAACTTTGATTATATATTTTTTCCTACAAGCCTTGATTATATATTTTTTTCCACAAGCATATGTAAAATTTTACGAAAATGTAAACAAATTTCCCTATTATGGAAAGGGTTCGTTTAAGTATTACGTAACGCATCATGGGGAAGGGGGGTTATTTCCAGCGTTACGTCAATGTTAATAGTACAGAAAAATATAGAGAAAGTACAGGGTGGCCACATATGTTCGAAAAATTACAGGGTGGGAGGGGGATAAGGATTGATGGAATAGGGAGGTGCGGGCGGAGTGAGACTATCTCACTGATGCTGGGAATGCATCTGTCCTGAATTGGTGGGTACCATTACTGGTTGAGGACGTTTTTGATCTTTTTGTAAGTGTAGATTTCGTGATCGTAATCGAGAAAGTTTGAGATGAGGGGGTTTGGGCGATCTAAATTGTCTTGCATAAAAGATTTGCTGTAACGGATGATTTCCGTTTTTAGGAGGGGCATGTCGAGATCTGTGTGTATTTGGTTGTTCCTAAGGAACCAGGGAGCATCAAGTGCCTTGTTTTGGAAGGCCTAAAGTTTGGATGAGAGCTTTTTGTTAAGACAGACTAGTTAAATATCTTTATGAGCCGATTTAATGTTGATACACCGGCACCGCCCGCATAAAGCCGATGTATCAGCATATGAATCATCATATGATATGATACATCGGCAGCGAACGTGTTAAGTTAAAGTAATTAATAGTTATTCCAACAAATCTTCCTTTTGATATTTTTCTGGATATTTTTTATTAAAGTGATCTCCGGAAAAGTCGGGAGTTTTTATTTTAAAGTTTTACTGGATCCATCTATCAGCTAGTAGATTTTAGATGTCGCTGAATACCAAAAACAATTTAAAAATGGGTCATACACACCTGATACCACTAGATGTCGCTAGGAACAGGAAGTGTATTTAATTTGAAAATTATATAATTTAAGGGGCTGTTCAACAATTATGTCACCGATCTGGGGGGTCTAGCTGTAATGTGTAAGATGTGACTTATACGTGACGAAATGGTGACAATGGGGGGAGGGGGTCTAAATTATCAAAAATTCGGTGACATAATTAAACAGTCCCTATAGGGACTATAGTAATACCTATATTATTAATTTCTACTCAAGTAAAATTACTTATTCTATTGCTCTTTGGTAGATTATATTTATTTGTAGGTCTGATATAACTTAACAATTGTGTGCATAATACATTTTATAAAATCTAATAAGATTTTAGTCTTATAAGATGTTATTCTTATAAGATTTTAATGGTAACTTTTTATATTCAAAGCTTATTACATTCTCCATTATACACTGAACTATAAACATTTTCCAAAATTTTATTTTTTCTTTAAATCAAACCTCTTACCCAGACAGCACATAATAACTGGATATCCATGATGGATCTCTAATAGTTATTATGTGCTGTCTGGGTAGTCTTATACCATTTAGTTGTTTTAAATGCGCGGTCGAATACTTGAGAACGCTTTGACAAAAGACCAATTTGGACATCTTGAGACCGCTTAAGCGGTCGCTTAATATTTATCGTTGCTGTAAACTATTCGTGGAAAATATAAAAAGAAAATAGTAAATATTTTTGATTTTTTTTTATTTTTATTATCTACAAAATATTTGTAAACGGACTTCCGAGATTTTTGTACGACTTCCGAGATTTTTGACATAAAAATTTACGATTTTTTAACTTTTCGGTAAGATTTCTAAAAAATATTCGAAAATTATAGAGATTTTTGCCAAGATTTTTGAAAGGTTTTTCAAAGACTTCCAAAAATTCGTACATAGTGATTCGTTTTTAACTTTTTTATTTGTTTACCTCGTTTTTTCTTTTTAGTTGTTTTCTCTTTTAAATATGAACTAAATTGCCGTAGAAATACACCATGGGCAGTATAATCCGTAATAAGACAATTAAGCGGCCGGTCTCGGTGCATGGAGTTTGTCTGTACTTAATGGTGACTTCATAAGTCAAGGCTTCCGGTCAGCGGCCGGCAGTTGTCCGCTGTCTTTAACTTTTTAGCTTGACTTGCTTCTCCGAGCTACGTTTTCTTACCGGAACTGCGCATCGTGGCCCATAGACCTGCCTGCCTCTCGTAAGAACAAAACTAACAAACGAACCAAACATCAGTTCTCCAATTATATGTGGCGCACTTGGAAGCCAAAGGGTACAAGTGACAAACGAGTCTCAACGCGGTTTTAAACGGACCGCAGTCGAGCAATAGTCAATATACTTATCAATTCAGAGTTCTCAATTCTATTGTAAAACCACATACAGGGTGTATTTTTTGTAATTTTATTTTTAGAATATGATTCCTCAGGTCACAATACATAAAAAGGTACTCTTGTTGTAATACTGTAGGATTAACCGTTTTCAAAGAAAATTAATTTGAAGGTAATGTTTCACGAAAACAGAGTTGAGTCCTCTGCCCCAGACGCCAGCCCAGACGGGTGTCTTTTTTTGATCCCCACCTTTTTTCGGTATTTTTTATCTTCCTTGCGAATATGGGGGTGCCAATGCAAAGGCTTGCCTTATGGCGCCGAAATGCCGGCCCTCGAAAACGGCCCGTTAAAAAATTACAAATTACTCTAAAAACTGTGCAAAATTAATGGGGGCTAAAAACCCTGCAAACTTGTGTAATTATTTATGTGTACAGTAGATTGACTTTATACATTTTTATTGCCAAA
The DNA here is from genome assembly GCA_958510825.1 of Brachypterus glaber. Taxonomy (NCBI): domain Eukaryota; kingdom Metazoa; phylum Arthropoda; class Insecta; order Coleoptera; family Kateretidae; genus Brachypterus; species Brachypterus glaber. Next base: position 25,777,184 of record OY294054.1, on the reverse strand, counting down.
TACTTTTGCCAAATGATACACGCTAATGTATTATGTGTTAACACCCCTACATTTACGTGACCAAGTACGGTAATGGATAGCTTAAAGGCTCAATAAAATTATGTCTGATTCCATTTTGTGTTAAATCTATTTAGCCGGTTTAGGTACCGATATCATTAGTCTGGTTACATACGGCTTACACATGTCATGAAAAAGATTAAAACACATTGGCGCAATGCAAATACAGTATGTTGTAGTTTCTATGCTGGAAGGAACATTTTTATAGAACATTTAAGGAGCATTTTTCAATGCTAAATCTTTTGGTGTGTTAAGACCAATAACGACCCGAATTTATTTAAGCTATTTTCGATTTTTTTAAAGTTTAACCCCCTATAATTTTTTTGTTTTTAAGCGGATTATTTTTAAAATATTACATCAGAGATGATGTGAAAACGCTGCTATTGCCAAAGTGACATTGGCCCTTTTAGAACCGTCACAGATTTATAGATATCCATAAAACTTCTAAAATTCTAAATTTTCTGAATTTTTAGGTGTTTCCAGACCCTGCTAACGTTAGGTAGTTCCTTTCGGGATATTTTTTATCAGGGAAGTTTTCTAGATATCTATTCATTAATTTAATTCGGTTTTGGAAATTTTCACAGAAATCGGCTTCTTTCAGCAGGCGGTATATTTTTGTGAGCTCTTTAATATTCAAACAGCCGCTTCCTAAAAAGACACGATGTCGGTAAGATTTAAAAATCATCTTAGGTGGCTCTGAACAATCGAAAAGTGCACCTGAAACTTCGATGTACTTGTTGGCCACACAGTAAATAAGTAAGTGAATAAATAAATAAATTTATAAACGTGATTCTTTGTGATTAAATGATTGTTTTAATTGAACAATAGATCGGACAAGTGTGTCTGGGGAACAATCAATTAATTTAAATGCATTAGGGTAAGAAATAATCCTAAAGATTTATGGAAAATGTGTTGTTTTTTTTTCAACATGTTTTTATTTTAAATAAAATGTATGTATGCAGGTTTTCCACCTGGCACTGAGGATTTTAAGCAATGGCGTAGTACGTTCCCCTATATTTCTCTATATTTACAAACAGAAAAAAATGCAAATAAATCAACAAATATCGCGCCATCGTAAAAGTATCCCTTAATAAGGAATAATAGTTATTCCTTTCTGTCTACCATTCTTTTAACTCCCAGATCGCTCCCAAAAATATCTTCAAGTACTTAAACTTATAAGCTCACATCTCTTAGTATGTGACCAAGCAATTGATATCTTTTCATGTTGAGTCATAACTTTCCTTAAAATAGGCTATTCCCCAATTTTCTCCAACTAGTATTATAACACGTAAAAATTAAGACTGTAGTGGAGGGGAAAGTAGAGTTCTGTAACAAACAAATATTTAATAATTTTATAAAAAAAAATCTATTTATTTCTATCCCTCGTTCTATCCGGTCCTATCATGAGTTTCGAATTAAAAAAATCTTTCCTCCGGAAACCGGGCGTCCACCCCCAAGAAGGGGAAAGCATTGTTTTTGCAGCAGCGTTCTTTATTTATGTGTCCTTATTTAATTTTAAAGACTTCCTTAGATTTTTTAAAGGCATCGAGCAATCTGTTTTAAAAAGAGATGATTCCAACAAAGCAGCTGTCATAAAATAAATGATGTTTTCTAGAGGTTTGCGCGGGAACCAATATTTATTATTAATATTAATATATTAAATATTAATAATTTAGCATGAGCATTTTTGGAGGAGGGGCCAACTTTAATCCCATCATAGCCGCGAAAATAGTTTTGTTTTAATAGTTTTTGTTTGTTTGTTTGTTTGTTTTTAACCTCGTACTATTCTACTTAATTAAGCATCCCCTAAGTCCAGGACTTGTGTGGGCTAGTAGTAGAGGGAACCACCGGCTTTAATTGACTTTCGAACCAATATATCTAGGGAGTACGCCTTCGCAAAATTTCAATTATTAATTAACTGAAAAAGGCAATCGGCGCCAGTGAGGTTTGAACTCACGATCATTAGATCAGTGTCAGGCTATATCGATGCCATTGACCACTGAGCTAAATCTCCTAAAAAAGCTAATTACTGCAGTTATTTTTTTTTACCCGCTATACTGCCCTGCTAAGATAAGTTGTGCTATCTGCAAAAATTCATCCTTTGAGATTAGCACACCATTGTATTGCTTTACACTAGCCCCAAAAAAATAAATTGTAATAATACCTACCTCAAATACATCTTAAATGTTCTAAAATAACGTTACCATTCTGAGGGGGTTTTATTATTTTTATTTATAACGGTGAAGCCTCCAAAAAGAAGAAAGGGTAATTTTCATAAAATTATGAGTTTCGGAACTGTATTCTAAGATATAGAGAACTTCTGGAAGTCTAAAATGTATTATAACATTGTTGCTAGTTAATTAAATAAATATAAATACAAAAATTTAAATTGGTAATAACGCAGTGCAATTATTTTTTATAGTGTACAAGTTAGAGACTCTAAAACTTTCCCGAGTTAAGGGTAGGCATGGTAGTAAGGGGCTAAAAACGCACTCATCTCTATAAGGGTAAGAAAATTAATAAGAAACAAGCCGTGAAGGTAAATGTTGCTTAGCAATCTATAGTAAATACTTCGCAGTTGCTGTATTAGAGCTTATAAACTTTGTCAAAAATATGATTCTTTACACTTATATATAAGCTTAACCAAATTATATACATATGATTTTCACACCTTTTAACGGCGTCTTTGAAAGTTTTCAAAATTTTGGGAAAGCCTTTTTTTAAATTGGCATTATTGAAAAGTTGTCCGGTTTTTCTTTCTATATTTTGATTTTGAGTGTTTTTCTAATTGGTGGGACACCTGAATTATTGAAAATGTACTTTTCCTACTTTCCCTTTATTTTTTTTAAGGGGTCCGTTCAAGTATTACGTAATGTACTTTTTGGACAAGTTTGGTTTGGCATGTAAGGCACTTTTCTATATGATTACCATTGACGTAATGCTGATGCTAACCCCCCTCGTAGAACTATTTTTTCTGAATTTTTCATGTCGTTTGGACTTTCCGTACTTCAGTTATATTGTGCAAGAAAAGTGACTTACGGACAGACAAACAAACGGACAAACAGAAAGACAGACATAGAGAAAAACAGAAGGGCTGACGGACTCACAGACTTTTTGAAAGTTGTTCGAAAGCTAAAAAACAAATGTTTTGATCCAAGCTAATTTTTGACGATGTTGGAAAATTGAAAACCGTCGTATAAAGCTCTTCTAGCAATATAGGTGTAAAGAGTATTGTAAGAGTGGACAGTAAGTTTAAGTCCAAGCTCTAAGCTAAAAAGCAAGGTACCTAAGGAAGTCTTGTACTCCAGCTGTCTGTTACATCTGTTCTTATACAGCTGCGCTTTGTAATCAACGTTTGGCTAAACATACTTATTTGATTTTGATAACAGCATCAACCATTTAATGCAAACACTGATATCGCATATGGTGATTTTTCACGATTTATTTTTTTTTTGTTTTGGTAATTTTATAGTGTATGACTTTACCCAAAAAATAACTATTTAATAATTAATATTTAATAAAAAAAATAATTAAAAAGTTTTTTTTTTACTTTATTTAGTGTAAAAATTAATGTTGAGTGCTGTCTATTCTAATAACGAAATGGCTATTTTCACGTCCGACGTAACATAACCTAATTCTTTGGTTTGTTTTTTTTTTTCGTTTGTTTGGTGTTTTTGATGCTAATGGGGGGCGCAGCCCCCTCCATTTAAACGAGTAGAATACAATTCTGACGAAAAATATACCTTAAAAGCATTAAAAACCCTTAAAATCGGCAAAAAAATACTGGACGTGAAAATAGCTTCGTGTAAGTCGGACGTGGAAATAGCCTCTTCCTAAAAATAATAGGGGCTGTTCAACATTTTTTGCTATTTTTAGACACTTTGAATAAACGATTGAAGTTTGCATAAATTACCAGTCATTACGTAGGTACAGACTTAAGGCCTATCCAGAAGCTTGCATAAGAACATAAAACATAAGAATGCGATGCTGTGATTGGCTTACAAGATACATGGCGGCACGTAAATAAAATCACATACTGAAAAAAAAGGTCTCTTTAAGGCAAAAGAATTTATTTCTTTGACATTTTGCTCCTAGGACAAATGAAGCATTTGTTTTCTCCGTGTATGTAGATTCGGATTCAGGAGCAAAATATCGACTTTTCGCTTCCAAGAGCAAAACATTTGTTGCTTTGTGTACTAAATAAATAAATAAAATAAATAATTATTAGCACATGCTGTATCAATGTCCTTGCCTTTATAGGTATCCTGTAATTTAAGTGTTTCTTGTTTTGTATCACATAGTATTACCATCCATAGGGGTTAATAAAAACAAAAAATCGACAGACATGAATGAATATTTTTAATATTTAAATTACTATAATTTAACAATTTAACAAAAATACAAAGACGTCTGCAGAAAATTATTTTGTAAGCCTACAAAATAATTAGTACACACAGAAAAACGATGCACCGAAAAAAAAACTGATTTTTAAACCAAATGAACATTTACACAAACTAATGATGCTTTTGATATATGCCAAATAAATTGCGAATTTGAAGGTTTAGATATAAGAGAATTTAAGAATTTTACTTTGACGCTGTGATCAAAAATAAATTTTATTTGACCTTAGAGCAAAATGGCAAAGAAAAAAATTCTTTTGTCTCAAAGAGAGCACTTTTTTACCCAACTACAGCAACGCGGAAGGAGGGTTGTGTTTTTAACGTTTATGTGTATGTATATGTGTTTGTTCCCCTCTAGAGTCCAAACTACTCGGCCGATTTTAACGATCGCGACATCAAAAGATTCGCCTTAATCATATATGGTATATAAAATACGATGTTTCGACAATATTTATAGTTATTATCAAGAATTTAACGTAAAATCGAAGAAATCCATTCATTTTTGTTATGAATTCGATATCATAGGGTTTGTAGTAAATTTAAAAATGGCTTTTGATTCACCAACGTTTTGGCGTTTTTATTTTGTTTATCAGGCGTATACATATGCATTTTTTTGTAATTGGCATCTCGGCTTGTTTTCAGTGTCCTCAAAAAATATCTGTGTAGCAGAAGAGCTCCAAATTTGACTTAACTCTTTAGAGTTAAGAGAGAGTTAAGAGTTTAATCACAAAATTAGAGGTAATAAATAGTTCGTAAACAAGAATTAAAAGTAAGAACAATAGATCTATTTGCATAATGGAATTAATGGAACAATGTAGAAATTTAAAATAGTTTACTTTCAAATTTAAGAAATATTTCGATTTTTTCTTCTTTCAAACATTTTGAATAAAATTTTCACAGTTTATATTACAATTGCTTGCCATTTGGGGCGTATTTGTGAAAATCACGACTTTATTTTGCACCCACTTTCATTTTAATAGTTCATAGTTGGCTAGAGTGGTGCAAAAAATTATTTTTGTAACCTACTAATTTCCAGAAAAGCCTTTCCCTCGTCTTGATTGTGAGTTTCTATTTTCGAGACAATAAATATTTTGGTATTGTCTTGACCATTTCTCGACGATTCACTTTTTATCTCGTCTATCAAGCGTCTCGACTATTAACTTCTTGTCCGTCTCGCGGGAGTTTTAATTTTCAAGACTCTTGGCATTCTGCAGGCTTGCTTGACCTAGTGTCACGCATCGAAACATCCCCAAAGTAGATCCGACAAGTCTCGACTCTCGACGACGTGACTTTCGTTTTGTATTAATTTGTTTAATTACACTCGTCTTGATTATTTCTCGAAATCGAAACGATAATACCGAAATCTCTCGGACAATAGAAGAAATCTCTCGATACTCGTGAAACCCTAATGGCTCCTAATGGATCTGTGCAAAAAACACTTTACCAAATGTATAGAAAATATTTTTATACAGACCCTTTTATTATCAGTATGTAAATTGCTATATTTTTCACACAGAAACAGTTTAGCAATAATTACCAGTTTCATAATGCCAATATTATGAAACTAATGTTTTAATGTATATTATTTTGCACCACACCAATGCATTGTAATGTTGGATCTAGATTTTACTGAAAACTTCGATAAAAAAATTGTTACAATATAATTATTCTGGTTTACAGGTGAGGTTCGGTATTGCGATAAAGCAAGTAATCCTGATCTTTGCGTATCTTCAAACACAGACTACAATCTCTTTCATTTAACATTTTATTCGGAATTCCTATCTCATTTAAAATAAACAAGCCGTGAAGATATGTAATGCTACGCATCCATTATATATTATTCGCAGTATTTTCACAAATACTTTAAAAAAAAATAACAAAAAAAAAAGATCTTTTTTCCTTATAATAAAAGTATTTTTTCCTGAAAATTTCAAGTCGATCGGATTATTCGTTCTTGAGCTATCGTGTACACAAAAACGTGACATCAGACGGACGGGCAGACGGGCATTTCAAAAAAAAAAAGTTGCTTTTTTTTCATCAAACAAATTTATATCCAAGAATTTTTTGTCTAGGACGATTTTTGATTTTTTTGGGCGCTGGATAATATAGTAATGTATAATGTATAATAATTAAGCACAAATTAATGTATAGGGAGCCAATTACTGTCATATTAGAAAACATATACAGTTTACAAATTTCACCATCTCATTTTATTGCCCTGTAGAAAGAAGTAGAAGATTTTTATCAGAATAAGAGTTTTTTATTTTTGACAAGACCCTGAATAAAATTCAATCGGCGTATAGTTTTTCACGATTTTCTAGCAATGATAAAAGAAACAATTGTTTCTTATTAATAAATATATAAGGAGCACCCTAATCTTAATGAATCAAAAAGATTGAAAGAAATTTCTGCTTCAATTGATTGAGCACCAGCATAAAATTTTTAAAACGCCACGTAAATCATAGTTAATTAACGAATATAAATTACAATAATTAGGCGTAACGCTCTGCTTAAAATAAAAACTGGCAAGTATTTTTTTTGAGGTTAGGGCCAAACCAAGACCCGTTGGGCCAATTCTGGTGGCGGATTCGGATTCAGCGTGTCAAAATTCAGATCAAGATACTTTTTTTTGGTCGGCTGTTACGCCGTGAAAAAAAAACTTAATATGGTTTTCGATGTATTTTGATCCGTAGAATTTCAATTTAAAGTTTAGTTTTATAATTTTCCGTTTTTTATTTAATTCCAAAAAACCATAAAAAAAAACATGTTTTTTTGCATTTTTCTCGAAAAATTTGGATTCAGCGATGAAAAATACACAATAATAGACCTGTCTCGTAAAAAATTCAGGGTACTTTTTTATTTTGTGGGTCTGTGTTAACCAATACAAATTTTAAGTAAAAAAATTGTATTAAATATTAAATATGATATAAATATAAATTATTATTAAATTTTTACTTAAAATTAATGGACAACATTTAATATTAGATAATACAAAATTTGTCTGAATTATTCCAACAAATATTCAAATTATTTTTAACAGTAAAAATTTTTCAGTTTTGAACCTCCCCTGTTTCGACTTTTAGGATATAATTCTTTGGTTTTTCGAAGATACTAATAAATAAAGGGGATGAGCAAAAAATCTACTGCGATGGCACTGCATTAAATATTTCCTGTGGCTGGTTTTGCTAGGTAGCATGGGTACATAATTTATGATGATATTTTTTAGAGATAATATCGATTAAAAATCACTGCCAGATGCAAAATTTTGTGGAAATGTTAATTTCTCCTCAAGCCAGAGGCGACTGTATATTTAAATTTCAGCTGTCTTTCTCAATAGGATGTCTGTCCTCTTAAATTTTAATTTTGCTTAATACATTAAGTATACTTGCCTAATAAAAAGGTGCACGTTTAATCAAAAAAATGTGAAAAAAATCTATAGGTACGTACTTTTAGACCATTTAGAAATTAGGGAATTAAAATGGTCCCTACAAAGTTATAGGATAATTCTACAATCTATTCTGCATGTTTTTCTAAAAATTGGTATATTGGGGTTTTTGAAATGACTTGGATAAATCGACAAAAAAGGACCCTTTCACTGGAAAATTTCTTTTTGCCATATTGTCTTAAAAAAAATAATAATAGCCACAATATATCTATTTTGACAAAATAATTTAGCTGAACATGTGCTATTTCTTAAAAAGGGTTGTTATAGAACAAAAGCTAACATTTTTGCATTAACTCTTTCACAGATATGAAAATTATAGTTGACATATGGAATCTATTAGTTTTTACTACAAAGGGTAACATGTTGTCTATTGGGTAAAAAAGAGTAAAAAAATATATAAAATGACATAATAGAATAATTTATTAGTTATTAATTTTGAAAAAATATGGTATTTTACAAAAAATTATAGTATTAAAAAAAACATGCGGCGTGCCACACGAAAAGGGACCTTCAGAAGAACTTCATGCACAACATTTGTATCATGTAAATAATTGAATACTTATAACGTACCTAATTCTAAAATAAATATCATTATTTTAATTCTTAATTTTAGCAAACATTTGTATAAAATATTTTTCCCCCTTTTTACTGGTGTTTGCATTTTCTTCTTACTTAAATATTAAAAAAGTTAGAACCAAAACAAACTTTATAACCCCTTTTTACCACACTCGCCCCCAACATATGGACTCTAGTATGGACTTTAGATTCAAAAATCGGTTTTTAACGTTAAAAAAAATACCTTATCTGATAGCCAGTGGATTGATTGGCATGAAAAATTTGGACTTTCACCTTTTGATCCATGTTTTAATTATGGTTAAAATTCATTAAATGGAAATTATACATTCTATTTTATTTTACGAAAAAAAAAGCCATACCTAATGAGAAGCTATAAATTTTGCTTTTTTTCAACCCTTTAAAAAAATATGAAAATGATTATACTTGACATGTTGGACAAGGGGGCAACATATTGTATACTGGACGTAAAGAATACGAAATGGCATTTTAATTGGACAATTTGTTAATTTAAAAAAAATCGGTATTGTAGAAGGAATGATATTGTTAGAAAAAAAATTGTGACTACCAGGCTTGACGATCACTGGGCATGGAGACCATTGTTTAGTTTTACTGGAGTGTGGAAGCGTGTGCCATCGGAGCAGCTGTCCTTGGAAGAAGCCCTTGCTTATTTTCTTTAACTTCGTACTTTCTTTCGTATCTAAGTCTATTATATATAGTACTTATCAGCTACTGGGCAGAACGAAATCCCTTCATACAAAAATGTAAACATACATTATGTCTGATCTATTAAATTTATACGTTGAAAAATGTATAACATTTTTCTTTACCCTACTTTGGTATCTAACAAATTATTAATAGTCTGAGAGCTGTTGACCATTTTTATTAAGTTATTTTTTTTTCCCGGTTAAATTTTGCATATGTCTTAAAATAAATCAAAGTTAGGCTATTCCCAAATTGCTAGGCTCTGGATCCGGTTCCTTTGGGTGCCAGAAGCTCAAAAAGGCAGTTTTCGAAATTTTCAGAAATGCTCTGGGATTAAATTTGATTTTCAGCACACGATTTGCCTACACTGGAAAAAGAGGTGTATTTGAGGCAAACGATTTATTTTTTTGTCATTAAATTTATTTTAGTAAAAATCCTCGCACCTTTACTTAAAAAATAAAAATATTTAAAACTATTATTAAGAATTACTTCTATGGAGTCTTTATCTTGAAAAATATTAGAGATCTAAAGATATCAAAGTCTTTTGTCTGTAACACGTGCCTATCTTTTCCCCTTTTAAACGGCTGCAAATATGGAATAACATATCGGTTGATCACTTTAAGAAGGTCCTATCTCATTTTTTCAAGAATAAAGATGTATTTTTCAGTGTCTTATTAGTTTATTTCAAAAAATTATAATTTCTTACTACTTAACTACAAAAATAATAATATTTATTTTCAGTGTAGGCTAGATTTTAAAAATTGTACGTTTGAAAAATGGAAAGAACCTTTTATAAGGGTAAATATTATTTTTCTCAAGATTGCAAAAAATGTGTGGCCGCGCGTGCCCATGTAGCAGCTGTCTTTCGCAAGGAGCCCTTGCCTATTTTATTTAGCTTCTTGCTTTCTTTATTCTATTATCTATTGGTTCTATTATATTTTAGTACTTGTCAGGTACTGAGAAACTAAACCCTTGCATTAAAAAAAAATCCAACATTTTATCAAAATAATTTTGCCTGTTCTAGCTATTTTCTTGGTTAAGACTGAAATTTAATGCTCTTTTGATATCTGGCAAAAATATCTTTTTATCTTTTATCGTCTTTTACACAAGTTCTGATATTTAGATTTATGTAAATCATGTTTTTGGAATTTAAAAAAAAACTCAAAAATAAGCCACCCTAATATCTCCAAAACTAGTCGTTTTCTAGCCAAATCCTTTCGTTCTAGTAATCTAGACCCTATTTGATGGGAATGTGCCAAATTTGAGCAAAATCGGAAAAGGTCCGGCGCCGTGTTGAACTGACGAAGAAAGCTTCATATATATTTTTCGAAAAACTCCCAAATACACTTTTTTTAGATTTATTTTTTATTTTATATGCCTTATTTGATATTTTTTCAAGAATTATGACGTACCTTATGATAAGAGTATTAGGAAAAAGTAAAAATACTATACATAAACTTACGTTATATTTGATTCAAGAATACCTTCTTTTATATGTAAGCTAGACAGTGTATCTATCATATTACCTCTAAAAAACGGCAAGAAAAAATATTTAAAAATATAACAAAACAGCGTTAAAATCGAAGATATTCATACAAATCTTTTGTGAAAACACGTGGGTATTTCCACCCCAACAAAAATATATTTAGAATATAACAAAAACCATATTTTTGAATGTATGTTGATTTTTAGGTTTACCTTTTTGTTTAAGATTACCTACAATATTTTTTTTTTGAAAATATAATTACTTTTCAGCAAAAATTTTCATAACTTTTTAGGTTTGGACTTTTTAATTTAGTTAAATAGTACTTAACGCATTTACATAGATGAGGAAGGGGGTTAACGGCCGTTACAGCCATATAATGTTATATGTGCAAATATTAAAACTAGCGCCGAAAGGGAAGTAGTCAAAGAAGCTAAAAAAAGTTATTCGAGCGGGTTTGTTAAAAAAAATGTATTTATTGTATGGAAAAGACATTTTGAAATGTTTAAAAATAACTTGACGTTATTTAAAAAAAACAAAAATTAGTATTAAGAACGAAAAATAGCGTTCTTAGTGACAAGTGAATAAGACTTAGTCCCTGAAATTGAGTAAAAAAAGTGAGGAAGCACGTGTCAGCCTAGCAGATGTCCTCACTTTTTATGTTTTTTTTTGACAAACGTCAAAAAAAATCTTATACATCCCCTATACTATTTTTAAAAATAATATTTTAAATCGACAGATTAGATGAGCTCATTAGAATTTTAATATTTATTAATAACTTTGCATTTATAATTTTAAGCGGTAATCTAAATTTACCGCTGTTATATCAGCCAGCTGGGAAATTTTGCATATTTTAGTTTATGAAAGATCAAGATTTCCCAAAAGCTGTTACTTTAAAGCCTTAAGAATACTAAAGTTTATGTATGATTAATTGTACTTTAGTCCATATCTCAGATATCCTAATCTTTTGTCAAAAACACGTGCCTGTCAAGACACCCCTCCCCCAGTTAAATTTACAGGACAAATATCACATACACTGGAAAAAATCATAGTTTGGGTAAGTACCCATTCTCCCTTTACAAAAGTCCTAGTCCTGACTTATTCGTCTAGTAAAGACTAGTAAGAACAATTTTATTTAGAAAACATTGAACATTTTCCACATAGGACAAACATCTTAGGCTAATTTTCAGGATCTGGGTTTTAGATAGGACATTTCTTTTTAGTAGGCACATGGGGCTAGTGTTATGCAATACAATGGTGTGCTTATCTCAAAAAGTGAATTTTTGCAGATAGGACAATTTGTCTTAGCAAGACAGTATTATGGCGGGAATTTTTTCAAATTGGGGAATTACGGGAAATTACTTGGAAATTAAAGGAATTAGTTGGGAGATTGGGGGAATAAGAATATTTTTCAGCAAAAGACCCCTCTTTCACACATTCTGCCTTGAACCCGGCCCTGTTTACAGCTGTTATCGATTGTTTGAAATATTGTTTATCGATATGGCTGCAAGAAAGATGTTGAGAAACTTTTTGAAAAGTTTTTAAGGTAAAACTTTCGTACTGATATTTGGTGGGTACCTGTTATAAAATGGCAGGTGGTTCTGGACTGCTGTTTGCAACCCAACACCTGTCACTGTTGCAGCCGATGATGCACATCGACACTATAGTTAACAATTATCGGGTCAAGTGATATCAAGCAGTTATTATTTTTATTAAATTCTACCAATAAACTTTACATGTTATTGGCAATGCCAATTTGCCAATATAATATTTTCCTTTTTACTTTAACTCGTATATTAGTCTACTAGCTTTGGTACCCGTTCTTCGCACAGGGCTAGCCAATATAAATATATTATCACAGGGTTATATTGCGAGTAAATTGATGGTTTTGATTAGAAATTCACAGGGACGGGACTAAGAGGACAAGGGGGAAGTCTGCCTACTCAATTATTTTCCGACTTTCCGATCAAAAAGCTCCGACTTGGAAGGTTTAAAAATTTATAATAAATTCCCCCTCAAAGTTATCCAGCAGTTAGCATTTTTAGTTGTATATATTCAATATGTCACCAACTTTTTACTTTTGAGAGATCCGTGGAGAGAAGAAAGTTATAATATCGCGAAAAGTTTCCAAATTTTCATAAATTTATTAGAGGTCTAGAGGCCGTTGAAAAGATCAAAACAAAAATTGTACCCCTTAAATAAGGGTAGTATCGGATAAAGAAAAATCTAAAAATGTCATACAATAGGCTGTTTGTCTCGAAAAAATCGTTAAGGGTAGTAAAAAAGGGTTGAGTTTCGTTTGGAGGTTCCATTACAATAAGCACCCCACATTAATGCGAATTAATTAAAAGAATAAGAATGAAATAATTAAAAGGATCAAATCATTTTCTCGAGGAATAATAGAGAAATATATAAGTGCGGTGGAACCGTACAATGTTAACTTTATTTACTTTTACTCTAGTTTTTCCTGTGTTGGTCTTAGGCAAAAAATCGAGTTAAAAAAGCCATGCTTTAAATTTGAAGACTCTCGTATTTAAATTATCACGATAATATAGCAGCGGGTCTTTTTTAGGTAGGGAACTTCCACCTTGTCATACTCTACGCAGCTTTAAGAGTCAGGCAAATGTATGGAATACTCGATGGATTATTATCAGCATCTATTTCGTGTCCATATCTCCAAGAGTTCTAGCCGTAACTCAAAAATGCATATGACAATTTTTGTACAAAATTATTTGAGATTTCTTTTCATTTAATTTTACTTTTCATCATTAGTAGGCGAGTTATCGACGAGGTTATCGATAAAAAATGATTTTTGTTCCTTTTTGCCCCTTTGGATCCTTTTACCCCACCCTGGTGCACTTCTCTATAGTTTTCCTTAAAAGTTTATTTCATATTTATCATCCATAATTTTTTTTACAGAATTTTATCCCTCATAGTTTTTGAAATAGACGGGAATTTACGGAAATTTGCACATTTTCTCATGGAAGTTAGGAATTTAATAAAACATAGCGTTTGGACTTTTAATTTATGGGCATTTTCTGCTTCGTGACGGATCCCCGGGCAGGGATGACGCGAAAGGGGGGATTGGGGGGGCACTAGGATTTATTTGGATATGGCCAATTACATTATTTGGTTGTAACAAATTTGATTTGAGTCAAATAAATATTTAGTTCATGTAAACAAATATTTTAATTTCAAAATGATTTATAATTGGGAAAAAAATAGAAATAAAATTTATTTGTCACAACTAAATAATTCAATTGGCCATATCCAACCAAATATTTTGTTGACACAAATAAACTCTTTTATCAGTGTATTCCCTAAAATGCCAAGCATCACATATCTTCACGGCTTGTTGAGAAAAGAAAAAGATTCGATTAGCCCATATCTAATCTGGGCCGGACGTGAACGTGCAAGGAAGGCAGGTAGTGGGGTAAAAATCGGATGTAATAAGAACACATATGCATGTCTTGGTAGGGTGATCCAAAATATATATATTTTTTAGTATTTTTTGCACATCCCAGGTGGTTAAATTGTTTTATGCACGTTTGGGACAGGAGCGGTTCGAGAATGCGCCTTGAAAGAAACGGGGGTAAATTTAAAAAAATAAAATTATAAGTAAGCACTCCAAGGGCGAGAAAGCATTTAAAAGAGGTAGGAGGATAATTATATTATTGATCGATTTATTGATTATTGATGAATGAAGTCAGGGGTGCCCCCCTGTAAAAAAATTGAGCCACTGGGGCCTTCAAGATTTTTTACAAGCCCCTCCTGTAATCTCGTGTGCCCCCCTAGACTTTTTTCCGGGCTACAGGCCTGACCAGACAATAATTTGGAAACAGGTGATGCAAACACAAAATTTGGCGCCCATGACCAAATTTGCGCCCCTCAGGTCAGTCGATGATAAAACAAATGGTTAATGTCTAAAAAACGGTCTCATTACCGAGTTTACGGCATTTTTTTTACAGTTGCCTCACCGCATCAAGGCCTATCTAGAGGCTCGCATAACAAGCATAGTACATAAGAATGCGATGCCGTGATTGGATGACGACACATCAAGCCAATCACGGCATCGCATTCTTATGTACTATGCTTGTTATGCGAGTCTCTGGATAGGCCCTCACCCTCCGGGCCTGAGGGTAATTACAGTAAATTAATTACCCCATCATATCTCCTTGGTGTATATGTATTGCTTATGTATTTATTAGACCATTTTTATTTAATGTACTACAGATGATACTTGCCGTTTTACCCTTTCTTTGCCCGGGGCGCGATTAAATAGTTATATTATTTAGGACTATAAAATAGTACCCTAAATAGCTTAAAACTGAAAAAGCTGCTGGTAAGCAAAAAAAAGCTCAGAACTGTCAAGGTGTTTTCTGAAAACGTATTTTATGGAAGGTAGGTATACGATTTTAATCGTAAAAGCAATTTTTTATAATGTATTTAGATTTAAGTCCAGCTGGTGTATCGACCCTATAGAAACCCTGAAAAGGATTATTCTAGATTTTAACAGGTGCCTCGTATATATTTGAGAATATTTTTACTGAAGATCACTATTTTCTGTATAGTTTCTCACGCCAGATATCCATTAATTATTATACTCTTTGCAGCCGTACAGGCTGTATAGGGGTTCGATCCTGGTGTCAAAATTTCAATCCCGAGATTATCGGGATCGGGATTTTTTTTTTCGGGATTCCTTAAACCAAGGACACGTCTCTTTCGATATGTTTAAAGTCATATTCTCTTGTTACAAGGCTAGCATTTATTTGAACAACAGTCAAAGTCAAGAGAATATGGCTTTGAACATATCATAAGACACGAGTCCTTGGCTCAAGGAATTCTTTTTTTCTGTGAACAGTTCATGACCAAAAAAAGTAACTCCATATATTTCCCAAATCGTCAGCGGATTTTCCAAACTCGGGGAATAAGGGTATACACTATAAGTGCGGAGCATTACATAGCTTCAAGGCCTGTTTTAATCATAATCCTAATTTTATAGGTTTTTTACGCAGCTGTTCAGTAAACGACTATATTAGGTTTAAATCTCGGGTTCAGTTTTGAAAAAATAAGTTTAAATTTTCAAAAATTTCATACTGGAAGACATAAAAAATCAAAAACTCTAACTGAACTTGCAGCTGTTCAGTAAACGACTATATTAGGTTTAAATCTCGGGTTCAGTTTTGAAAAAATAAGTTTAAATTTTTAAAAATTTCATACTGGAAGACATAAAAAATCAAAAACTCCAACTGAACTTGGGAAAATGGTAATGTTTTTTCAACTGACTTAAAACTAAATAAAATTTTTAGTCTTTCCACTCCAAAAGCTTTGGTGAGTTAAGCTTCTTTACCCAATAACACAGCCACACAAAATAAAAAAAAGGTCAAGAACTCTTTTGCAGACCATTGTATTCATATGTATTTTGAGGCGCGGAATCAAAATAGCACCTCTTCCGATTAGTTTTGGAGATAACCTCAAAAAACTTTATTTTTTAATAGAGCAAAAATCTCAAAATCGAAAAATTTTGAGTTATAGTGGTCTTGCACTCATAGTGCGAAATGCTTTTAAGCATGTAAGAAAATTCTCAAAAAAAAATAACTTTTTGAAGAATTAGCTTTTATAATATGGAATTTCTATACATTTGATAATATATAGTTCATATATGTTTAAAAATAAATACTTAAAAGTCGCATGTATAACCTGGGTGAAAAATATCGTAAGTTTCCATACTTTAATAGAGAAACCATATAGCGATAAGCCTATTTTGATAACAATTTATATTTAGGACTTTTAGGGAGAAACACCTTAAAATAGGATGTGTGATTTAACAGTTGTGTGACCCAACTGCTAAGCTTGTTTAAACGGTTCGGACTTGACGGCCGAAGTAACTGCTGCTTAAAACCAGTGAGTGACAAGAGAAAATGAATATTTACTACAAATTTTCTTTTATAGAAAAAAACTATCCATTTAACCCGTTACTTTTAGCATGTGTTTTATTGTCCTTACGCTTTTTTCGAACACAAAAGGTTCTTTAGGAAAACGTATTGTGCGTACACAATTCTATAGAGAAAAGATCTTTAGATGCTGTAGTTTCTCACGAAACTTTTTTGTTAAGTTGGTCCATCTGCCGATTTTGTGGTTTTGAAAAAAAAATGAAAAACTTAAACAACAACACGTGTCATGCTTGAATGGTCCAGTGGCGTACTGGAATAAAGATATCGTGATGAAAAATAAATATGATAAATAATAAACGATATCTGCGGCGGCTACATCACAAAAATTTTACGAGATGACACTACTGACAGGCGGACTTCGTGCATATAAAATTCTACCAATCGCCGCAATTGTACCCTACCCTGGTACCCTACCGCTAAAATTTTAACGCGCAGAGTACCAGTCATATGAAATATTAATTCATATGCGCTTATTAATTATTAAGTATAGAAACTATTAATAGTTTCTATACTTTTCATAGTAGTTTCTATATGTTTAGGAATACACACTTAAAAGCCGCATGAGTCATCTAACTATCACCTATTGCTTAACTGTTTTCTTCGTGAAAAATATAGCAACAGTTTTTACACAATTTTTAACAATTCATATATGTTTAGGAATGAATGCCAAAAAGTCGCATTAGTCACCCAACTTCTAAACAGTTTTCTCCGTATTTAATGAATATCTTGGCGTAACAACAGATACGCCACTGGAATGGTTCTGCTCTAGGTAGATATATACCTCCAGGTCCGGCTTTACGTTGTACCAAATTACTCTTGTAATCTAATTAATAGCAGCCGGTAAAATTTCCATTGCCCCAGGCTCGTAGTCAGGATTTTTTCCGCGTAGGTAAACTAGGATCAAATTACATATGCACCATCTAATAGAGCGCCGATATACTCAATTTTTACTGAATGAATTGTTTTTTTTTACATTAGTTACACTGTAAAAAATTTTTTCGGTTACGATAACATTCAATTTAATTACCGGCTATCGGTAAAGAAATTGTCAAATTAATAGTATATTACGCACCGAGTACGCGAACCTAGTTTTTAGTGCACTCGATGTGCACTGAAATGGTTTGCGTCGAGGTGCGTGTATATTTTTCAATCATCGTACAGAGTGATATTGGTAAACTGCACAGTTTGGGGCTGCTGGCCCTCGTCAGTACAGAGTTAACTCATGGTACAGCCAGTAGCAACAAGTTTCACAAATACTTCATATTTAGAGTTTTTTTTCTTGATGTGGTAAATTTATTTTTTACAGTGTTTTATAAAATAACAAATTTATGGAAATATAATGAATATGGGACAGTTCCATTAGTAAAATAATGGTAAATGTCATAATAAATGTCAATGAATGTTTAAAAATCATTAATCATAATAGTATTGCATTAAAGTAAGTAAGGCATAGTTTTAGTTTATTGTTCCGCTGTTCATCTACCTATTGTAATGATGAAATTGAATGTTTTACTTCCCACAAGATGCTTTACAGAAAACAAACTTAGAAAGTAAAGTAGGTGTTAAATATCATTAGCTTATAGGCAGTATCGTACAAAATTTACTTTAGTTTAACATATCATTATAATATATTAAATGACAATGCAAGAAATTCATTTCTTGGACATCAAATACACGGAGAAAATAATTTTAGCAATCATTTTTTTGCTTTTTGATCCTAAACATATAGGAACTATTGTCAAATGTATAGGAACCACTGGCAATGGTTCATTGCTATATAGTTTCTATTAATAGAAATAATATTATTGTAAAACTTGCTTTATTTTTAACACAGAAAAAATTATGTGTGCAAATTTTGAGAAGTCTTTCAAAAATATTGAGAAAAATGTCGAAAATCGCGGTAATTTTTGACAAGATTTTACAGATTTGTCAGAAATCTTACCGAAAATCTCAAATATCATATCAATTAATTCAGAAAACATAAAAAAAATCTCCAACGATATTTTTCATAGGAAACCTTTGGTCCAAATTTAAAGTCTTTAGCTCTTAGCGTTCTCGAGATTTCAAGTTCAAAAACTTTGCCCAACTGATCGATAGACAGACCGACCCACAGACTGACATTTCGCGACGTACATATTTTTTCGCGTATATCTGCTTTATTACTTATAAAACCCCAAAAAATATAAAAAAACAACAAAAAATATTAACAATCTTACTAAGGCAACTTTCCAATGGAAAAGTAATTTGATTTTTCTCGGTATATTTTTTTTCGAAGGACCATATGATCTGCTATTTAATGATTTCATCACTAACAAATAATTATCTATAATTAAACCTAAAATCTTTTTTTATACGATTTTTGGAGGATGTGTTTTTTAGAAAGGAAAGGTAGGTAAAACTAAAAAAGCAGAAGGATAGGGAAAAAAGCCCAAAGAAATCTGTCAGTGGCATATGTGCTAGCAATTATGCGAATAATTAAGAAGGGTCTAAGCCAGCCGTCATCTGACTTAAGAAAGTACAGATTTTTGTTTTTAAGAGGCTAAATTTCACGTATTGTGTACTCCAGCCAGAAGAGAGCCCTTACTGTCGGTACAAAGGGATTAACCCAAATTATTTCGGGAAAATACGTCGCCCAACTTGTACAACTAGTATTTTATGGAAAGCTTAAAGTTAAAAATTTACTTCTAGTCGAGAGACTGAAATAGTCAGTTATGTGGTGAAAATCAATAAACAGTCTGGAAATGAGTAAAAAATTGCAGACCCTTCCCAGTGGTTCCCAGACATACATAAAAATTTATCATAAAATAACTCACTCATCCTGCCCTATCCTATCCTATCTTATCCTAACCTTAGCAAACTATTTTATTTCACTGAAATTTCTACACCAATTTTTTGTTTGGACTTTTTGTTAGCCAAATTTCATTCTAGGCCTCGCTCACCAAAATATTGTTAAGGAAGATCTCATGTCTTAATATGCGACCCACCATTTAATCCCTTTTTCTAATTATCACTTTCCAAGATACGCTTTTTTCAAATTCTCTAAGCAGTCATTTCTTACTATGCCCATTTTATGTTTATAAATCTCCTATAGCACCACATTTCGCACAAAAACCGATCATCTCCTAAATTTTGGGCGACAATACAGAACCTTTTCTAGCAGAAGGGTACATATGTCGCTCAGTTTACGGCAGTAACCACCTGGCACGTGCCAACACGTGGTTACCGGAATATCATCTGGGCGAGCTTACGAGCCCCGTAATACCGGGGAATGGATAGGAACTGAGCATCAAAATAGTAATTTTGCGTCACCTATAATTTCACTAATTTTTAACAATTTTGTAACTGTCAGAACCTTTTAACAACTTTGTATTTATCAGGACTTTCCTTAATTAGTCCTTAAACTAGTTATAAAAGTGATACTTGCTCAACAAGGACAATAATACTATTGACAGTAGGCATATAAATGACAGCTCCATTCTATTCACTTCATTTTTATTTTATTATTTGCTCCCGGCTATATTTTATATATGTCTTAAAGTACATTCAAATTACGATATTTTCAAATTGCTAGTCTCCGGATCCGGTTCCTTTGGGTGCTAGAAGCTCCAAAAGTTATGGCAATAAACTACCAAAAAATCTATTTTTAACTTGCCGAGTAATACACATTTCATTTAATACATTCCGATTAAGCTATGTTCATAGTTATACACAATAATTCTGGGGACAAGGGATGAGAACAGTCTTTAAAAAGTGCCTTTAAAATATGTGATACTTAATTTTTTAAAGAAATGACATTTTGATTATTGTTAAAAAAATCAAAAGTCAAGAAATCTTGATTCTTGATAAAAAGTCTTGATTCTTGACTACGTCTTCACTTGTCTCTTCTTGATTTTTTAAATTACACTCTTGTCTTGATTTTCGATTCTCGTGAAACCCTAAACTTAATTACGTTGCAAATGTTATCAAAAAATATTTGTTTTTGAAAAGTAACAGCTGTCTTAAAATAAAATTGATAGTTTGACATATAAATGACGAATGGGTAGATATGACGTACGGTTACATAATAGTCTAGATTATGAATACCAAATTTTAACAAAATTTATCAATTTTTGAGGGGTGAATCACTATGTGAAGTACGTGTAAAAAATCTTTCAAAACACTCAAAAGTCTCAACAAAAATCTAGCTTACTTTTTACAATAATCTCAGAAACCTTAAAAAGTTTTCTTATAAGCTTATCTTAAAGCCCAAAAATCTTTTATGTCGAAAATCTGGAAAGTCATACAATATAAATAGCAAATTTTATCAAAATATATTTATTTTTCGAGAAGTTATGGTGTTTAATTACACACGCACACTTTTTCCATATCAACATTTTTATGCAATAAAATTATTTCGTATCCAACATTTTTATAAACAAAATCACTTTCAATTTAAATTAAGCTAAAATATGGTTTTACGATTATATAATTATTAATTAAATCGCATCCATAATATTTATATATTTACGTAATAAAATTAAGGATCTAATTTACGTAACAAAAATTTAAAAATTCAAATAGGTTCAATTTATCAAAAATCCTTTTTGGAAGAACACTTAATTATAATTATTGCACCGCCCCCAATCTTTTTGACATTACCAGATTTAAATTTTTGATTTTTTGAATAATGTTTTGTTTTGTTATAAATTTGCTAAAAATTTCAACATTAATATCGCATTTTTATCCGACACTGGGTCAAAAAGGCGGGGGCCTGTAAATATTAACATTTGTACTTTTTTAATGTAATTTTACATTATTTTACATGCAATAATTAGTAAATTTTACAATATAAATAAATTAACCATTTTTTTTACAGTTTATAGACTACTTTATGTTTATGAAATGACCATCAAAATCCTATAAAATCTATATAACCAGATATATGACCATATTCAGTTTCCGAGCAATTTATTTATGGTAGAGCAATTTGTAATGGTATATGATCTAGAGTGTTTATAGGCTGGCCAATTTGGTGGCACGTGACATGTGTATGGCACGTGCTAGCTGTACCAACTTTAGTGGACACAGGTTCTATCCATATTATAAGTAACAGCTGTCGTTCGAGCTACAACTTGCCTACAAGCAAAGAAAAATATTCTCATTTGAAGGACGCACATTTATTTGGAAATATCTGTAGCAAACAGTTTTAGTACTTAAATACCGTCTTTTTAGTATTTGTTTGCCACCATTAAAACGATGATTTGTATATCATCATCCCACCCTACCCCTTCATTCCATTCATTTCTGCCTACCGTCCCTTCAACTTCCAGCTCGCCCTCCAAACTATGAGGCCTTGCACAATTTTTCAGAATTTTAAAAATATATTCCAGGCATGAGGAAAAATCTTACCTAACACCTCTCCTGTCCCCTTGTAAGACATCGTAAAATTTTTGGCAACCCCCTCCCACCCTAAAAATCTTACGTAGTTAGTGCGCGATCCCTTTAGGTACGCTCTCGTGTCTTAGTATCTCACCCACCATTTGATCCCTTCTCCTAACTAGCCCTTTCCATAAGACATTTTGCCCAATTCCAGCCTCAATTCGCTAGATTTTAACTCTATCTGGCCATTTTTATCTTTAAAATTCTCCGATAGGACCACATTTCAAAGAATTTGAGGATATATTACTTGGAGATAATTTCTTTCTAGTAAATATATTCCAACTATTATGTAAACATTATACAAATTTATTATTTAGTCGGTCCAAATAATGTCTGCTTAATTTAAGAATTTGTTTCTCTGTGTGTACTGTTCTAAATATAGTATTTCCTTTAGGCACTAAGAACGAAACCATAAACAAAATAAAATTTTTTGTAAATAAAAAGACCGTAGATGGAACTAAGCGAGGTTTGGAAGACCAAATTCTCAAAAATATGTTTTCCGATTATAAATCACAATATAAGAATACGCTTCCAGGGACTTTTAGAACTATTATGGTACTTTTTTTTTATTGAATTGAATTTTTTTTTAAGTATTTAGAAAAATGCAATATACCATTTACTGTGAATAGTATATAATGGAATGCGTAGCATTACATATCTTTACGGATTGTTTAGAATTATTTTTATCACGCTCGTCTAAAGACTATTATGTGATGGGCCTTTTTTGCGAGACAAGGTACGAGTCCACCAAAGACACTAGCAAAAAACAAACTATTTTATCCCATAAACTTTGATTTTTCATATGAGAGAAATTAATTTCATTCTTAGTGGCTGAAATATAGTATTTCCGAAGGAAACTTATATCCGGCTAAATCTTAACCCTCAAGTGGTGTTGAATCAACAGGCTGAGCGGAAATTCTATAACTACGGTGGTTCTTACGTTTCGTATTTGTACCTATTAATATTCCTCCACATCTGTGCTATTAAAGCTCATAAATTACCTACAATCTCAGCCTCTTTTTTCCATATCCATCGACAAGCACGGATCCAGGGAGAGGGCGATCACCACCCCTGAGAATCGAAAATGTATAACTACACTGATAAAACAATAGCGTAATTAATAACGTAATTAGGTTATAGAATACAACAATAAATAGTTGTATATGCGCCAACCACTATATATTGCATGCATAGAATACAACAACAAAAAAGTATCCTCGCTTCAAAACACAGGCAATTCACCTGACCCGTCCGCCCGGCTGGCCAGCTGAGTATACTTATGCACATAAAAATGAACTTGTGCTTGGAATGATTATCATTATAATTATCGTCCACAAAATGTTAGTAAAAAATTAAATATTAAGACTATTGATTCTTAAACAATTATAAAACAATGTTAAATTGTAAAGTAATTGCTATAGATTCTATCAACCTTTTCTAAATAATATTTTTCTTCGTGTATATAAAAATTACACTAATTAAAATGTCATGGCGCTAGCTACATTATGTTTTTATGTACTGGCAATTTATTTATTTCCGTTATAAAGTTGTGTTTATGCAAAAAGTACACTTTATTGCCTCTATCATGTTTAATTAAAATTTAACACGCAAATTAACTTGTATCATATGGGTCCCCTGCACCAAGCCCTCTAATTATGGCTACACGAAAAAAGGTGAAATTGAATAAAAAAATATTTTTGGAATCAGTGGGAAATATAACTTCAGAAATTGCATCAAATGTTTTAGTGAATTTACGATTTCAAGATTTTGAAATGTGTTTTTTTTTACTTTTCTAGATTTTATAATTCAAATTTTGGCGAAGGCGCGCCAATACAGGGACTTTTTTCATGGTCAAGTACCTTTAACTTTTAAACGGCGTAGGATATCGTCATGAAATTTGGAACAAGTATATTGCATAAAATTAACCATTTTTAGAGGTAAATCTTATATTTTTCAAATTTAAAATAACACTAGGGAGACGAAGGTATTAAAATTGTCTATCGGAAAGACTCTATCCAGCGGTACCTATACTTCGGGAAATGCAAGGAAATTTCAAGTGCTTTTTCACTATGTAATCTTCAAAACTTACTTATGGTTTTCATTTGTCGCAAATATTGTATAATTTTAATTGAAATAAACAAAATGTATTTTTATATTATTTCAAAATTAATCTCTCATTTTTCGTAGGTAGAATATGCTTATCATTAACTGTTGGCTGCAATCGTGTTTATAAGCAGATGTTCACACGAATTTGCTTGGAAAGCCCATGGACGGGCCAAACATAATTCTTAATTTTATTTAAATAAATTAGTAGAATAATTGAAAGAAAATATGGGATTTTTGGCTCAAATTTATCCTAGAGTGAGAAAAAAGAGTGAGACAGTTGGCATAAGTGACGAGATATTACCATAATTTTGATTTATTTAGAATAAGAATAAATTCAAATATACAGATATACAGGGTTATTCTTTTAAATGGTACACCCCCCGTAACTTTTTTTACCCCTTACAGGCCAGATTGTCAAATAATTTTAGAAAATCATCACGGTTTAATTAAAAATCAATTATCTAGCTGGTTCAATATTGGCTGCAAAAAAACATCGATTTTTTTCCACCCCCACCGTTCTGTGCCTTTCTTATTTCCAAGCCATGCTTGAACTTGATAGCGTACTTGAAATCAGCTCTGCAGCTGCTTTGGCAGTCGGTGGTAACAATTCAAATTTAGGTTTCTGTTTAAGTACAGATTTTTCTACTCACCGTGGCCATAGGTTTAGAAGAGTATTTTAAGTTATTTTCAATTTCTACCTGTTTACAACCCACAGTGGGGGTTGAGAAGGGCACAATTTGGCCACCCCACCAAAAATTTGACGACTAAATATAAAATATCTGTCACAGACGAGCGAAAGGACTTTTTCCCAAAATTTAAAGAAAAACTAAAAAAATGAAAAGTTAAAATTAAAAAAAAAACGACAAAAAGTCGAAAGTTACACTTTTTAATCCCCCAAAACCCTCTTATTGTCCATGGCATGGATTTCATTGCTTCACTTGTTCAAAATTTTAGTTAGGTCATCTTCAATCTTTTAGGAGTTAAGATAAAAAAAAATCAAAATTTCAAAAAAAAATTGTCTATAAAATAACGCCGAATAAATTCGATATATTGCGAAGAGAATACTATGGAATGCGAAGCATTAAATATTTTCACGGCTTGTTGCTGTGACTGCTTTCCCGATTCAGGAAGCAGATGTATATATGACGACACAACTACAGACCAATCCACGAAAAAAAAAATGGATAATGTTGTTTTTATTGTTTATAATTAAAATTATAATTGGTACATAAATTTTTTTGTGGGACCCAGTGTGAAAAAATAGAGTAAATATTCTTTTAAACAGTGTCCCCCACTTTAAATTTGATACCCTGTAAGCTGAGATTTTTAAATTTAAACATTCAAGGGGCTGCCTAAGCATTTGGGGGGCTAATTACAAATATCTTTTCTTTTTACAATAAGCTTTATTATTGACTTTAACATTTGGGAGGGAAACCATCCGAGGGAAGGAAAAATGTCTAGGGGCCCATACTAACTGCACTGATTTAATTTATTTGCTCCCGGGGAGGCTGAAACTTATTATTGAAGTATAATTTATACAAACAGCTTAAAAAAATATCGAAATAGCGTTTTTCTGTTTATTTTTTATTTTAAAAAATAATGTTTAATAAATATAATACTTTTAAATCTTTTTTATTTTGATACCTGTGCACATTGTACAATGCGGGTTGGTACCTACCAACTGTTGGGCACAGGATTTATTTTTCTAATGGTTCTAAAAAGCATCTGTTGCATTTTTTCTTTTTTAAATTATGTGTATTACAAAAACTTCAATACACCTTTTGTTGTTTAATTTTACCTACATATGTAAAATAATTCTAATAGAATTTAATTACGATGTTTGCATACGAGAGTCGAGAAACTTTTATAAATTTTAGACTACCTATCTTTATTTTCGAGACAAGAAGTAGGATGACCTTGTCTCGACCATTTTTCTTGACGATTAACTTCTTGTCACAAGAGTTTTGATTTTCAAGATAGGACATTCTGCAGAGTTGGCTGACCTTAATATCAAGCGTCGAAACATCCCCACAACAAACGAGCCAAGTGTTTATAAGTTTATTTCCACAAATTGTGTGTAGAGAATTTACTTAAAACTGTTAAGTTTTAGGTGTGTAAAAAGTACAAAAAAATAATCAAGAGTCAAAAAGTCTTGATTCTTGATCAAAAGTCTGGACTCTCGACGAAGTGACTCTTGTCTTGTCTTGATTTTTTCTCGAAATTGAGACCGTACAAGACGAGAAATCTCGATTTTTTAATTCTGGTGAAACCCTATTTTCGCATATAATTTAATAGACAGAGTAATGTGGTGAAAATTGTAGATAAATAATTTTTTGAACAATAATTGTCACCTAATATATCACATCAACGTTTACTCGAGCGTTTATTGCATTTCAACAAATGAAATTTTTAATTTATAGATCCTAAAGAATATATTCTATTATTTACCGTTCATGTATTATGGACACATCCCCCATGATGGGAAAATAATGGCTTCAGTTGGAAAAACGCCAAGATCAGAAACTTTGCAATAAAAATTACCTAAAGGGAGTCAGACTGACATAATAACACTTGACCTGAATATTATGTACATACTTGTTTTTAGTAATCGTTACTCTGTGTGTATTCATGATTGCTGAAATGTTTTCTCCGTGTAATTTTAGGTCTGTTAAAACAAAATGTCATACAACTTCTGAAAAAATAAATACTTAAGTTTGAGCTAATCTTGTTTGTCTTTTGACGAAAGGTGCAGATTTTGCAAAGAAACAGAAGGCAAATTATAATCCCGATAAAATTTAATTTCTAAAATATGTAGATGCCGAAGAAAGTTAATAGAAAAAGGACAGATGTTTTTCAAAATGGTCCTCTGTTCTTGGATAATTTTTCAGTTTAAATATCACCGTTTAACCAGATTTTTGTCCTAAGCAAAACTCCATTTAGCGAAAGAATACCACTCTGACGTGTTAAGACTTAAGATCTAACTTTTTTATAAAAAATGTATATATAAAATATCAGTCTTAAGAAATAAGTTCAAATTTATATTGTGAGATTCAGTTTTGAAGAAAATTTTACGTATTTTTTCAGTACCTACCCATTTTTTTGTCTAAAAAAAAATTAAATTGGTATTTTTGAAAGAAAAATATGTTAAGATAACTATCAATATTTTGACATACGGATGATATCTATAGATATCTAAATGTAAATGAAAAACTAAAAGCCATAACAATTAATATAAATCAGGACAGATGTTTTTCAAAAATGGCTTGTGCTGTTCGACAATTTAATTTCAATTTAAATAGCACCGGCTGACAACATTTTTGTTCTAAGGTAATACCTACCTGTTTATGTGTGTATATTACTTATTTAATGAAAACTGTAATTAAGTAACCCTTGCCGTGATAGAAAGGGAAAAACGATAGGTGTAATTACCACCAAAATCACTAAATTAAAAAAAAAATTAATACAAAAATGTGGTTCTTTTATTAAATTTTGTGAAAAATAACTCATAAATGCTTTTCTGCGGAAGTTCTGACCGGAAAGTGGTAACTTGTAATAAAAGTTACTCATTAGGTATAACTTTTTAAAATTACCCCCCCATATGAATAATTTAACATTCCCCCTGTATGTCATTTCTCAGTTCCGGATTTTTTCTCCAATTCCCTGTTTTTTGGCAATCCCCACATAGTTGGCGCCACTATGAATGGACCCGGTTCCAGAACCCATTCCTCTAGACGGCCAGGGACGGGACTGCTTTCGTATGCGGGGCCGGAATCGAGTCTGGAACCGGATTGGCGCCTCTGTTTACATTACGCACTGAACCAATTTTCAATATGATGTTTTGTTATAATAGATATTGTAAGAGTTGCGATATCCACTTTGATTCAGTGAATAATTAATTGTATAGTTCTAGAGTATTGGCCAAAATGTTGATTTTAATTTCTACCATTTCAGTGATATATCGTATCTGTATTTGTTATATTGTTATAATATTAGATATTTTATTACATTGTTATTTAACTTTAAACCTTTATTTTGTAAACTTTAATTTTGTAAATTTTCAAATAATATTGTCCTGTAATTGGTTTTTCTGTTGGGCAATAAAGATATTATTATTATTAAGCCCGCGCCCATTTTATCGAATCAGCATAGGCCTCTCCCCCCCCCCCCACCCCCACCCCCAAAAAAAAGGTAGTTAAAATAAATGCTTGAGGCAAAATAATAAACAAAATTTTGTAGCTCAGTGTATGTTTTTGAGATATATTGTTTGTGGGGGTGGTTACAAGAATAAGAAAATCTTTATTTAAAACTATTTATTGTTCTCAATATAATAGTAAAGAAGCCCTGAAGATTTTTAATGCTTCGCCTTCTATAGTGTATACGCTTCAAAGGGGACAAGAGGGTTAATGTGCAAAAAAAATTCTTCTATAGGTATGTCTGTCAGTCTGTCTGTCCGAAAAAATTGTGACCACAATAACCCGAGAAATCTTTGATATAAATATTTAAAATTTGGGCCACATGTTTCTTACTTCTTTTGGCTGGAATTAATTTTGCTAAAAATCTGAAATGGGAGGTTAACTTTTTTTTCGGTTAATATTAGTCGTATGCCAATTTTTTTTTTGTAAGGGGCCATACTTAAAATACGTAGCGCACTTAGAGGTAGGGGAGGCGCGTGGTTAGCGTTACGAGGGGGGAGTTATGAAGAGTTTCGTAATCATCTTTAAAGGAATTTTTAAAGGAATAAACACCATTTGTTTTTCACTCATTTTTTTTTGGGGGGTTCTTAACTGCTAGCGTTACGTTTTTATAGGGGTTAAGTCTTAGCGTTACGAAGCGTGGGGGAGGGGGGTTTAAAAATCTTAATTTTTCTATGGGTTTTACTGCTTTTTTTAAAATTACCGTTAACTGTAGCTATAACATTCCTTTATATAACCCCGCTACATTTTAAAATATTTTGTACAGGGACGGAGTTATGATCTTTTTTAAGGGGAAAATTCAACAAAAAAAAAATCATTTGTAACGAACCGTGACTTGCGAAGAGCAATAATAAAGGTTCCGATTGAACTGAAAGATTAAAAGACATTGATGCCTTCGTCTTAACACCACTGTATAGGTAAAAACATCTGCCGAACGTGCGTCTTGGTCAAAACCTGGCACAGGCCAAACGTAAACAATTATTATACTCCTCGTATCCCTAGAAGAACTTTATGTTGGTGAAAACTCAAAATGAACAATTTTATCTCAAAGTAAGGTCCAAAATGATCAAAATTTGCGTTACGTAATACTTGAACGTTCCCAAAGTACTTTAAAACATAGTTGCTTAAATCTTTAAAAAGGTGGTGTTATTTCCTGAATACAGTAAGAAATTAAAATTTCAGATGAAAATTATTATTTTTACAGTCATACCTTTAGTTTGACGCACGGATCTGCGCCTACGGGAATGTGTGTGCAAGTGGGAGGCCCGATGTAGACACGCACGCCTTATAACGCTCTTGACGGAAAGAAGAGAGCGCGAATGATTCCTCCCCCTTACGTCGGAGACTTTCTTTCATGCGGAGAACTATACTATGGAATGAGAAGCAACACATACATTCACGTTTCGTTTGCCATTTAGAGACAGTTGCACACGAGGTTGCATAGGAGACCTAATTACGAAAATGTATCGCAAAAAAGATTTTTTTGAGACCTTATCTTTTAATTTAAAATGTTAAAGCTTGCATTAAATAAGTCCAATAGAAAGGGCAAGCTTTAGAATTAATTAATTAAATTAATTAATATCATTAATAAATTGCAGTTTATACGAAGCTTTTTTCTTTGCCCTTGAAACGCACACATTATTTAACGTGCTGAATCCCAATTTAACAAAAACAATTATCGCGATAATCTTTTTAAGGGATTTCTTAAGGGAGTTTTCTTATTTTTTATCCCCTCCGCAAATAAGGGCCCATACCTAAAATACGTAATGCACTTGGTGCTCAGCATAACGAGGGAAGGGGGGTTGATGTAGCTCTTTATTATTAAAAAAAAAATACAAACTGTTTTTTCACCCAATTTGTCTTTAAGGAAAAGGGGCCTTGGCTGCTAGTGTTAAGTATTTATAGGGGAGTACAAGGGGGAGGGGGGTTTAAAATTGCAAATTTTACCTTATGTATTTAAAGTATGACCCCTGAGTGCGTGGTATATTGTTTTACTTTCTTGGGAAATAACTTTTCTCACCGTAAAGCCCCATTTACCGTCAAAAGTCGCATTTTGGTCCATGAAAGCTGAATAATTAAATCTTATACATTCACGGCTTGTTTATTTTGAATGTTCCAAGCTGTCAGAAAATGTCATTAATTCACACAAGACCTTCGTGTGAACTTCAATAGGAAACGTTTCAAAAGTACCTTATTTTATACTCTTCACAGCATGCTAGAAAAGTATCATACGCACTGTCGGACTGGCATTTTACCGGGCCATAACTCCGAAACGAAGCATTTTTAGGCACATGTTTATAAAAGCTTTTCGGAAATAACCCATTTTGACTGTGACATAAATTTAGTTATTAGTGAATTTTTTATAGATTTCTGAACATCTTTCATTTTTTCCCAATTGCGGAAATCAAAAATATTAGGATCCATCCAAATTTTAATTGATAGAAATATAAAAAATAATAAAAAAAACCATTTAAGTTATAGCGGCTCCTGTTAAAAAAAATTAAAGAACAGGGGTAAAAGTCCGATAAACTTTCAGAAATATTCATACCAATTTTGAAAAAAAAAATTAAAAAGTCATATTTTTATAGTGAAAAAATAAAATGCGCGCACTCAAAGAAATCATATTTTGGAAAGAGAAAAAGCAATAAACTATTCACTGTGAAGAGTATACTACGGAATGCGAAGCATTACACATGCACCTTCACGGCTTATTCCAATATTTGCTTATCCCACCGAAATTTCGAATATATGACCCAGTATTCCGGACGGTTTCCGTCTTCTAAGGGCGGAAACAAGGTTTTCACCCCTCAGGAAGTACTTGCCAATTTTCATATTTATTTCACCGGCTCGGGGGTATCGGATTCATCTTCAAATGAAATCTAATCAAATCAACGCCCACTTGCATTTACTGATAAAATTGTTACCTATTTTTGTGTAATAGTATACCCAGAAGATTTAATGCGATGTTCTTTTTCATCTGCTTTTCTCTGTATCTATATAGATATATCTATCCGGTATTGAAGCTGTATCCGGTCTTTGGGATCATTCATTCATATTGTAATACCACTGCGAGACTGTTCCGTTACTCAAGTAGGTATTAATTATCTTGCCATAGACAACTACTATTTAAAACATCTGATCCGGTGAGCGAAATGACTCCCCCAAAAATTTTCAAAAAAAAAATTCGTAATCCATAATTTAACACCTCCCAAAAACCCCTTATTTTGCCCACCGAAACATTTGCTCACTGGGTATACACAGGCTGTAATATGGGCCTTTTTTGGCTAAAAATGGGCCTTTTTTTTGCTAAAAATGGGCCTTTTTTAGCTAAAAATGGATTAAAAACGAAATGCAACAGAATACTTTTTAGCAAAATTACAAAAAAAAAAAAATATCAGTCTCTTTTTCGAGTGTTTTCAAAAAAACAAAATATATAATTGACGAAACCTATTTTTTAATAAAAAAACACATTAAAATCTTCTATGTAGCTGCAATAAAATCATACGAGATTAAAAAAAATTAATTTGACAGCTGATTTTACGTCAAAAACTGAGGACTAAAGTTTATATGAACTTTAAAAATAACAAGAATAAGCTTTTGCTCAATTTTTATTCTCATTGCTTAATATTTTGTTAAACTGATTTTATAAGGTTTCATTAATTATTATTTTACTTCGGGACAGTACATAAAATACATCAATCGATAAGGACAGGGGAAATTTTTGAGTGACGTATTTTTTAGACATTCGCCTAGAATCCTGAATTTTAAATCATCTCTATATTAAATAGGAAGAAGGTGTTCAACCCTCGGGAAGTCTTTGCCATTTTCATATTTATTACACTGGCTGAAGTATCAAATTCACCTTCATTTAATCAAATCAACGCCCACTTGTATTTAATGAAATTGTTACCCATTTTTCTGTAACACTACTCTTAATATCTTTTATGGGCGAGATTTAATGCCATGGTCGTTTTGATATCCTTTTTTTCTGCCTATCCGGTCCTATTTTATTAAAGCTGTATCCGGTACATATAAAGAAATTAAAGATAAAAAAAGTGGCCGCTTAATTTGGTACCAAACGGGTACCAAAAAACGGTAAGCAGTCAATATTTACGGATAATTATAACTGAAATTTACAAAAATTGACATAGCTTATAGTTTTTAGTTCCACAGATGAAAAAATATGTTTTTTTGTCCAGTTAATTTTTTTTCCTTCAGCTGGAAAAATTTAGTGTCTTGCCCCCCAATGTGTTTTGCTCGGCCCGTCCCAGATAAAGGATTTTCCAATTTCCCTTTAAACATTTTAACAATTTTCCCCTTGAAATTGTCCAGTTGGCATC
Organism: Brachypterus glaber; assembly: GCA_958510825.1. NCBI lineage: Eukaryota > Metazoa > Arthropoda > Insecta > Coleoptera > Kateretidae > Brachypterus > Brachypterus glaber. The sequence goes on along the minus strand of OY294054.1, from coordinate 25,744,510 downwards.
CCCAGTTGGCAAATTTTAAAAGATGGGTAAAATTGCTTTAATTTTCCCAACTTTTTACAATGGGTAATTTTAAAATACAAGCATATTATGTGGATTAAAAAAAAACGTCTTTCCGAAAGGTGTAACCTGATGTTACCTTATGTAGTTACTTTTAAAACTGTTTTAATTTGGAAAACATGGACATCTGTCAAACATCTTAACGAATTTATTTTGGGCAATAAACTCATTACGTTTATTATTTATTTTACCTTTAGAATAAATATATTCATCAGAATTATTGGGCATTACCGTTTATTTGGTAATACCAGTATTTCATAAACATTACACCAGGTGATTTAAAATACTGCTGCCAACAAAATAATACTTACCGCTATAAAAAACAAAACTAAAAATAAATAAAAAAAACAATCATCAAAAAGTTCAAATTTTCGGAAGTGTTTCAAAAATTTCAGCAAAAATCTCTTTAAATAACATGGCACACTTTTCGATATTTTTTTATTTTTTTTATTTTTTTTTCCAAATATGATAAGTACATAGTATTTGACTTTAATTCATAGCAATATTCCCGTATATTGTTGCATAAAAGGTACAAACCATTATTTTATTATTAACTGTAAAATGTTACATTTTATGGTTTACTAATATACAATTTTCTGCAAGAATGGTAATAAAACTGGTACTTATTATATTCAGTAATATTCAGTATGAAATGATTTAAAATAATTATGTATTTGACATTTCATTAAATAAAGGATTTAAAACTAAATTGTATTTTTTACAGCTGATAGCACACCTTTAGCTTTCTCTCATATATTTTAAGGGGCTGACCATAAATTACGTCGCTAGTTTAGGGACAAGCTATGTTTACAGTATAGGGAAAAACATGCAAAAAAAAAGAAATGGGGTCTCCAAAATTGGCAAATTTCGTGTGACCCATTTTATAGACAGCTCCTAATATTATTAATACAAAAATTTAAAAAAAACTGTTATTAAGGGGGTTTACGTGAGCAGTGACGGGGGGGCTCTAACTTTAAAAACCCCTAGTTCCTTTTGTCTCTTATAGATATAGATATTATTCTAAGATATAAACGAAACAGACAATTTAAGTGGATTTTTTTTCAATTAAATTTGAAATAAACTGAATGAAATACAAACGAAATGTACCAACAGGTACGATAATAATAGTAAATTTACTATAAGAGTTTATTTGAAATACAAAGGGCAATCCCAAACTTCTAAAATATTTATACATTGGTTAAAATCTCGAAAATAATCAAAATGTGCAAAATTAGATGATTTTTAATATAGGAAAACCCGATACAGAGCGGAACCCTTCATTGTTAAAGGTAATTTGAATATATAAAACTTGGACCTGGATTTAGACAAATTTTATACCTATCATCTATAATTTTCCACTAACAGTCCATTATTTTTAATTAAAAATTGAATTTCAGTTATATAATTATGGAAACTATAAAATCTGTTTATAAATCATAAAACTTAAAAATAATAAGTAATGTGTGATTTTTTAAGTTAATGATGTAATTAATTTTAACTACGCCCACTTGACGCGGATGTATTAAATCAGCCTGGATTTCTAATTGAATATGACACGTCCCTTTTTAAAGGGTTCTGAAAAAATGAATTCAACATTAATGGCTTAAGTATCATCTAACGCCAATTTTTTAAATTTTGACGTTATATTTTTAGAGCCAAAAAAAAATATTTACATGATCCTGCAAATTTTATACGCAAGATAATTTTTTACCTCCTACCTCGTCTCGCAAACAAAAATTATTATATGAATATTTCATATATTCCTCGTATACAAATCAATAACTGTTTCTTTTTATATATAGATCAAACAAGTTTTGTATTTATTATCGACATAAACTCGTTTTCTACTAGGGTCCCTATTTTTATTATTACCCAAGAAAGATAATCTTAATTTTTGAGGAAGGTAATTTTTTCGATTTTCAACCCCCAGTAACTTTTTTGTTTTTGTGGAAATTATTATCAAAAACTAGGAATCCTCCTCTCATATTTATCCTGAAAATTTGGAGTCGATCGGATAATTCCTAGGTTTATCGTTTCCACAAAAAATATGGCATGACATGACGGACGGACGAATAGACAGACGGACGGAAAGACGGACATTTTCAAAATTTCTTATGTTTTCATAAAACATATTTGTATCCAAAAATTTTTAGTCTAGGACGTTTCTTAGAGATTTTGGAAAATTCTAAACTACCGTATTATAATATTCTAGCACTTACTATATATAATGGTATACTAAAGGATTTAGAAATTTTATGGAAATGAAAGAATTAGCTAAGGACAGGGTGGGATGGAGAGCTGCATCAAACCAATTTTGCTACTGGTAACCTGTTCACAATTTATCAAAACATGGATTGCCCGCTAAAATATTAAAGGTTTCTGGTTAATATAGAAGGGTTGGCAACCCTATATGTCACAAACAAGTATGACAAAAGAGTTAAAGGTTTAAAACATGATTTGATGTAATCTAACAGTTTTGATCTCAAAACCGTTTCACATTGTAATATTATAAATCTTGGAAATGCACGCAAATGACTAGACTTATGTCTATTTTTAAAATAATTTATTGTTTCCATTTATTTTTATTAACATCTTTATTGTAATATTGATTAGCATAGAAATTATTATTATCAAGGAAGGGGAAAACGAAAAAGATTATAAAAAGGATAAAAAAACAAGCTTTACATAGAAAGAAAACAAATACCCACTAGTGCTTCTTCGTAAAAAAATATTAATCAAAAAAAATTAAAGTATCTTAACTTTTTACAATAGATGATCAAAAATTGTCTAAATTGCGGTGACAACTGATGGACAGCCCCAAAATTTTCATTGTTTTTTGCTCGAAGAACTTTCCTAGGAAAAACCAAATATTTAGGAGGACCGTTTAAAATAACCTGTGAAAAACACTAGTGGCGCACTGGCAAGAGTCAAAAGGTCGGCAAAAGGGTCCCACTGCTACCATTTTTTTAGTTTTGGCTATTCCAGACCCTTGTTTCTCCCATTTTCCTTAAATTTTGAACAGTTTTACGGGCCCCATTTGCTAATTTGCCGACCGGGCCTTAAAAAGCCAGTCCGCGCCTGAAAAACACTGTAACTATTACCGGTTTATTTAAATTTTAAATTATACCATTAGTTTTGGGATTTACAGCTGTTAAAAAAATTTGCGATGGGTTAAATAATAATGTCAAATATAGGGTTCGTGTTTATGGGGTGGTGGTATTTTGATGCAAATTTGTATTCTAACATTTTATAAGAGGATTATATTATAGCTTAAATTCCTTGACAGTTAGTTCCAGGACCTATTTGCGCCTAAATTGGATTATAGAGGTCCCTGTAAGCTATACTGTGTCGGGGTGATTCGAAAAAATAAGATTAATACATTTTTATTTATTCTTGTTTCAAAGCGTAAAATCTAATTCCAAATCTTTACGGATTTATACCATTCACAGGGCCCCCTTAAGAAATACATCTCAGATGAGCGAAAGGACTTTTTTCTAAATATTTAAGAGATATTCACATTAACAAGCAGGGTTGTTCCGTAAAAAAAAATTAAAAACTAAATAAGAAAAAATATATTTTTGTGAAAAAATATAAATTTCAGTTTTGATAAACCTTCCATTTTTCATGTGATTCCTGATAACAAAGACATACAGTTTTATACCCACACGACATTAAACAGTTTTAATTGTTCGTTCACGTTAAATGTATCATTATGTCTGTGCTAATTATATGTTTAAATGTTTTTATTTATTTTATATACAAAACGAAAACCATTCAATTGTAAGTGCAAAGTTTTACTTTTAGGGGCCGCCCAAGGATAAGGTCACACTTTTTTCGCACATTATTGATCCCCGTGTGACACGTTACCTCTGGAAGATCCATTTTTATAACAAAAAATTAAATTAATAACAGCAAAGGAGTTGCCCCACCTTCTTATATCAAAAATGGCAAAAATATAGAAAAATTGCTAAAATTTGAGTAATACAAAATCATTATCAGAGGTCGGACGTTTAGCATTCATTTACCAGGGACTTGCGAAAATTTATAAAGACTATTTTTCACTACTAGCTTTAGAACAGACCATTATTTATCATGTTTTCAGACTGTGAAATCAATTTTCTTCACCTAGCGAACGTTCAAGTATTACGTAACGCAAATTTTGATCATTTTCGACCCCCCCCCCTGTAACGCTATTTTCCTATACCATTGACATGGGCGTAAAAGTCCAAAATGAGTAATGATTAATATAATAAGGTATGCCTAAGATAATTATGTGATAATATATTTTTAAAAATTGTAAATTTTGCGTGCCCCCGGTAAATAAAGTCCAAAAGTCTGACCTTTGATGAAAAATTGATGATAATGATATCATCAATATTTTTTAGGTTATGTTTAGACTTAAATAATTTTTTACTGCTTAAACTGTTTGTGTCCAATATCGAATTTCCAAACGTTTTTGCTCTACTTTATATTTTTACATTCGTATTGAGAAATGGCCTCTCTATTTTAAGTCGAAACAAGCTGTGAAGATATGTTATGTTTTGAATTCCAGAGTAAACTCTTCACATTGTAGGTATATCATGTTTTTTCTCCCGTACAGTTTAAAAATTATTATTTAAGTGATGACCCCTCTAGCATTTTTGAATATATTTTTTTTATTTTTATGCAGGGGCGGATCCACGGGAGGGGGCATAATATATAGAAATTTTCGCCTGCGGCGATAGAGTTTCTTGTATTTTTGTGAAATTTTAAATTTAATTCATTGTAATTTTAAAGGCTAGTTTAAAATTAAAATAGAACATCGAATTTGTAAAAATCTTCGCCTGCGGTGCTAGGGCTTTCTTAAGTTATTTCTTAATTTAAGAATATATTTAAGTTTGGACTTCCTGGATCCGCCCCTGATTTTATGTCAATAAATAATCATATTCTTCCAGCTCGTATAATAAAAAGGAATTTGGGGATACAAAAAAAAAAAAAAATATATATATATATATATATATATATATATTTTTTTTAATTTAATGGTGGCGATTTTTTAAAAACCTCATTGCGACATTTCATATTATACAATAATTAATGATATTTTAAAATGTTTTAAATTGCATTTATTTTTGGGTGAAATAAGTTTTGAAGCAAGATTTCTTTTTATTTTTCACCTGCTGCATAATTTATCATTTGCATTTTAAATCAAGGGGAGACATGAGATGTTTGTGACATTTTTTATTAATTTTCCCTAAGAAAATTTTGGTTTAGTAAAAAAGAACAAACGACTTATTTGTCATTTTGTCAACATGACAAATCAAGAAACATCATCATTACCATCACCATGGTTTGAGGCAGCCCCTCTTGGAGTATTGTCTACACTTTTAACTAATAGAAAAGCTTCACAATTTTTAAATATATGTTTAGTGTTTTTAGTCCTATGGAGGCCAGTATTTTTTTCTTCGAATTAAAAGCTACTTTCCTATGTGCTATTTTTTGCAAATTTACATATTTATACTTTACAGTGATGTAAAATTTACTAGATTTAATATGTAATTTTACATGTAATATGCAAAAAATAAATAAATTACATGTAAAATTGTAAAATTATATGCAAAATTGTAAAATTACATGTAAAATCTAGTAAATTTTACATGTATTCGCACTGAATCACGTTTACATGCAGAATTATGTGTAATTATTTATTTATATTATTATTAAATTAATTTTTTACAGTGTACTAATTCAGTATTTTCATCTCCAATTATTATACGATCGTTAGTTCTTTGCTCTCTAATCCATTACCCCTTAAATGTTTTGTCTTTTTCATATTTATTCAAAAAATTATTGCAAAAACCGGGGCAAAACTAAATCTTACTTTTCCTGGACTAAACTACCATAAATTACTGGTCAGGTGAGGAACCTACGTGTAGCAACCCTGCATGGTAGGTATTTAATACATTTGCTTCATTACATTTTTCATATTGATCGCATTTTTTCGAGTTACACAATATAACTTTCTTTTGTTGCACTTACCGTATATGCAACAAATTTGAATTTAATATCCGCTATATTTTTTTAGACGGTCATACTCGAAAGTATGTATATTCATGCGCTACTAATTTTAAGAAATCTATTTCATGCGCATGTACCGAAAGTAAAACAAAAGACATCTCAGTCCGGTCGGGTCCGTCGGACATACAAATAGCCTGTTCCTATTGCTTTCCCATTTTGAAAATATTCAAAATTTTGGGAAAGGGAACGTTCAAGTATTACGTAACGCAAATTTTGATTATTTTGGACTTAAAAAAAAAAACATTTCACGCGCGGAAGTGAGAAATGGGAAAGCTCTTTTTCTGGGCAGTGTATTTTATACTGGTTCACTCCCTGTTTAAAATTTTATCTTTTAATTTTTTTAAGATGATAGGGGAACTTAAAATTTTAAATATTAAAATATACTAACTTGAAAGATCGAATAATAAAGATTAATTAACATAAAATATTTTCATAACTATTTAGAATAATATTCTAGCCCTTCAAGATTTTTGATCGATTGATTTTTTTTTGTATTATTGAAGTAGTTATGATCTATTAAAAAGTATTCTATTCCTGAGTTAAAAAGTTTATATAAAATCATTTCATTCAATCAATCAAACAAAATAATAAAGGGCGAAAAAAAAACGTTTTAAAGATTAGGGGAGAGCGAGTACATCTGACATACTGACATGATACTTTTTTGAGAATTATTGAGATTAGTTTATTATTGATAATTATTAACGATTAATTTCTTGAACTGAATTTGAGGCTTTTTATCCCAAACAATATGCCAAAAAGTCCAAACCAAACGAGCTTTTTCATTATTATCGTTTTCAGCGCCAAAAAATATAGTCTGGCTACCAGAAATTGACTGTTTTTGTGGGCCTGTGTAGTTATTAGTAAATCAGTGAATAAATTGAAATTTTCAGTAATTATATTATTGGTACTAACCAAAAATTCAATTTATTTTTGACATTGTATTATTAAGAGAGCAGTGCCTACACCTATAGGTAAAGTACCTATTTAAACAAGCATCCTTTTTTCAAAAAACTCCAATCTGCATTAATAAACATCTGCTTCACCCACGGTTAGGTAAGAAAGCAAATTGGTAATTGTTTAGATCCAACTGCTTATTTAAAATTCAAAGAAGATGCTACATTGTAAAAAATACCATTAAAAATCATGCCCGAATGATTGGGACCCAATAGGCATTATTTTAGTTTATTTATTTTATTTAAAAAAATTATTTCATCTTTTTACAGCAATAAAAAAATTGAAGTACAACCAATATTAAGCAAGCTTTTGCAAAAGTAATGTTTTATACCACCTCCCTTAAATTTGAGGTCTTTAGCTTAATCTCGTTTTATCGTGGTTAAAGATTTTCTCGAACAGACCGACAGACATTCTACATACATACTTCCTAGGTAAGTAAAATAATTTAAAAATCATATAGCATTCTGGTTTACAATATTAAAACACAACTGAGTTTTAGTACCAATAAAATCGAAAAATTAAAGCAAATCATATAAATAAAAATAGACTAGACTCGGGAAATTTAAGTATTTACAATGAAACAAATATTGCTGCTTAAAAAATAAATAAAAACATGTGTATTTGTTACAAATATAAAGTTTTACGACGATTCAATCGTCACGACTGGAATTACTAATTGTGTTAAAATACTTTAACACGTTGGCTACCACCCGTAATATTCTCTTTCCAACCCGTATTAAATCTAATATGGAAAAAATATTGAGAGTCGCCGGTGACTCTTGTTAGCCAACGTGTTAAATAAACTTTAACAGCCAAGATTTAAAAAACTACTACTATACAATAATGTAGCAGACTTGCAAATTGGTACTAGCAATTGAGGGAACAGGGGATAGCTCACTTAAAATTAGTCGCGCCCCTGGCACCCCCCTGATAGGCCTATTGCAAAAAATTAAAGTTATTTACAAAATTTTTGAAACTGAAAATGCATCTTTAAAATTTAGAAATAAATGATGTTATCTGACAATTTTAGGTGACAGATGGCAGCTGTAAATAAAGCAACACATATTTTTAATCAATATTGTTTATCGCATATTAACAGACGTTTTAATCAAAAATAAAATTCATTGTTTGAAAGTTTCTAATCTCCATGTTGAATCGTTATCTCCTCGCAGCATTACGGCTGGAGGAGTATTATACGTTTACTTGGAAGTAAAGTCCGATCGGACTGTTAAGTCCAAAATCAAGTCCAAAATCAAAATATACGATTCTAAACAACTATTAAAAATGTCTGTCACGTTTTCTTGTCCGCACAATAACTCGAAAAACAATAATCCGATCGACTTTAAAATTCTAGGAAAAATCAATCTTGGCAAGGATACGAAGCTTATTGAAATTGAATACACCCAAAAATAATACATTTATGGAGGGCTAAACATTGAAAAAAAGAAATCGAAAATAGTCCAAAATGATCAAAATTTTCGTTACGTAATACTTGAACATTCCCCTTTAACTAAGCAGCTTACCACTCCCCTTTCCCCTGGACCCCCCCTTTCACCTAAGTTTCAGAGCAAAAGTGGATCAAGTCCTTATGACTTGATCCACTTCTGCTCTGAACCCCTTATTTGTAGGCCTGTGTAATTTATTTTATTTTTGGCTAATTTAAAATATTTAAAATACACACCAGTCAATGGCGCAAAAATATTTAAAATACACAACAGTCAATGGCGGCCAGTGTATTCCTGTAATGCCGTTCCAAGAAGAAAGTTGTTTGTGCGATTTTTTTGCATTTCTTTTATCAAAAAAATATTTTTTTCTCAAAAAAAAAACATTCTAAAATTTTTTCGATTTTTTTATGTAATAAAATATGGGGGAGAGTATTGTTTTGTTGGCATCCCTTTCGTCTTTTTTAATCCGCCAGTATGCAGATGTAGCTTTCTTCCAAGGATCGACGATATAACTATTTTAAAAAAATCTAAAAATAGAGATATGTCTGCCTTAACCCTTCATTCCTCTTAAATCCTTTTAAGTAACTCTTTCGTGCGTAACTCTGGCTTCTTTAGAACCATCTGCACAATTATTTATCACATCTGCTCACCTTTTTTTGAAAAAAAAACCTTTTTTAAAAAAATAACCAAATAACTATAACATGATAAATTGACTAATTTAAAATTTAAGTTTTAACAGAGGTTTTAACTAGATATCTAGAACTATTGTATGCTCAACTGTAACCTAATACTGCTGTCAACAAAACAAGACTTTCCCCTATACTTAAATTTAAGAGAAATATATATATATAAATGTAAAAGAAAAATTAAAAAAAATCTAGTTTATTTGAAGATTTTGACTTTTTACAACAAATTATTTCTTCATAAGAACTATAGGTGTACCTATTAAAGGAACTATTTCCTAGCTATTACACAAAATAATAGTTTGTACCCCCTTTGACACTCTTACTCCTCCGAGTTTTACCAAAACCAAGTTTTGGACGGGAATCTCAGGATCCAAATACAAAGTCTTTTATTCAAAGCGTTCTTTCGTCGTCGACATATTTTTTCAAACAGACAGACGAATTCTTTTTCGCGGAAGTCAGCTTTTTATAACAATTAAATTATAAAATTTAATGCCAGGGAGGACTCTACGAAAACGCCAGGGGGGCTCAAACCAAGGCCAGGGGGCGCTTAGCCCCCTCACCTCCCCCCCTAGTTACGGCCCTAGGTACATGTGAATAGGCCTGATCGACTTAAAAAAAGTCTTCACCTTTTCCTGAAATATACAACTTTTGTAATTTGAATGCAATATACGACTTTTGTCTGAATCCCTGCAATATACAACTTTCTTGAATCCATAAAATATACAACTTTTGTTTTGGATCAATGAAATATACAACTTTTTAAGATGGCTGGGGGACGCTCCCCCCATCGCTACGGCCCTGAAGGGACCATACGTAAATACGTAACGCTAGCAGCCAAGACCCCCCTAACAATTTTTGCTGAAAAAATATTATTTAGGGCAGATTTTTCAACGCCAGGTTAAATTTAACTGACAGATAAAGTACTGGTTAATAACCAGTGGTTATCGTTGATATCCAATTTGTAATTCCATAGTAACTATCTGACACAACCTAAACATTAACCGTGCAATGAAAAACTGGCCCCTAAATCAGAAATACATTAGTATTTAAGTCTTCCTACCTTTGTTGATGTTGGGAAAGCATTCTTAGATGATAACGACATATCTATCACAAAGGAATCACTCACATCACAAATTGCGTAAAAATTTGTCAACACAACTCATTTTAAACAACTCCCCTTCTTCTTCTTCTTCTTCTTCTTCTCTTCTCAAGACAATTATTTATAAAAAACGCGGGAAATGCACATATCGTTCTATAGTATTTTACGCTACATGAATGTCTTAAATTTACCTAGATCGCTACTAGCAGTTTGCTAGCATAAAATAATACAATATAAGAAATTTAATTGATTTTTAAAAGCATTTTTAAGAAGAAAAGGTAAATCTAGCAACATAGCACCCACCGAGCTGTCAACAAAAATGTATGATGCATAATTATGTAAGTTTTTAAAAGAATTAATCATACGTAGATTTTTACGGTTAGTACCTAATTGGCATTCGTGAAATGTAGGTCGTTGTGATCTATTTATTATTTATTTAAAAAATGTTTATATTTAATTAATCAAGAATAGTTTTAAAATTAATTTTAATTCATAATTTTAATAAACACTGTTTTTACGCGAAAACTAAATATACTAAACCTACTAATCACCAAATTCTGACTGAGAGATATATTTGTTAGACGTTTATCACCAATTTAAGATCGTAAGTACCTTTATTAACACTATTATAAGCAAAATTAGTACCTAATATTTTTTTAAGAAAGTATGGGGAAGATTATAAAATTGCCTTAAATTCTTGAACTTAAATGATAAGATTACATAAATCAGTATGGGGCTTTTCAACAATTAAGTCACTCACCTAGGTGAGGGGTCTAGCAATAAGTGACGTAATTGTTGAACAGCCCCCAGTTAAAATCTTAAAACGTTAAAAACCCAGTTTATAACTTAATTTTCTTCTTCTCTAAATCAAAAATAACAATTTTATTCACCATTACTTTTTTCCATGTATGGGGCTGTCTAATAATGACTACGCGTTTTGGGGGTTGGGTCCCTATCCCGGGAGCTAACTAGCTGCAGTTTGCTAAAATTGACCATACAAAATATTTTGTATGGTGACCCATATATGGGTCACCATGGTGATCCATATTTTGTATGGTCAATTTTAGCGTGCGTAATTTTTGGATGGCGCCTTTTATTTTATTAGGGGCTGTTCAAAAATTACGTCACCGAATTTTTGCTTTTTTAAACCCCCTACTCTTCACGTGTAAATGTAACATGTTATATGGGCCTTCAGTCGGTGAATATAATTGTTAAACGGCCCCCTAGGCATTGTAGTAAATTATTATTATTATTATTATTATTAAATATAAAACAGAACATTTCTATAAAAACCTCATAGGATTTTATAGTATATTTTATTCGATTTTAACACATTAATGTGTAATAATTAATGTGTAATACAGAATTCTGTATACAAGAAGTTGTTTTCTTTTAATCTTAATTATTCTCAATTTCTCCTATGGGACTGACGTTTCGCAAACTGGGACAATGTCAAAAATTCATCATTCATCGTTATTGGTTTTCCCAAATTGGGTTTCACAGGTCTGTTTTTACACTTAAAATGTTTCGCTGCGGGCCCAACGTCTGATCAACAGCGGAAATCCATACCTAATTGTTTCCATCGTTTTCTCGCAGTGAGGCCGCCCCACCGTGGTTTGTTGGGTAGTTTTCAAAGAAAAACTCACTTAAAGATAAATTAAGGAAAAGCATTCTTTTTCAGCGGCAGCATTTTACAATAAATTATCTAAAAGCATCGAGTATTACTTAAAATTTGTAATATATTACAAACATAAAAAGATTTTTCTTTATTTTAAAAAATAAAAGAGACATTTATGAGCCAAAGCAATAAAATATTTCATTTAAAAATTTATGTTTCTCTTGCATCCTCTTGTTAAGAAATAAATTTATAATTAAAAAAAACTACTAAAAGTCTGGTAAATTATTTTCGGTCGGTCGGCAGGTCCGAAAAAAGTTTAGGGAGGGAGCTCACGACATTATAGGTAATATCGATAACTTCCCTAGGGAACGTTCAAGTATTACGTAACGCAAATTTTGATCATTTTGGACGTAGTTTCGAGATACATCAGTTTAGAACTGAGGTATCAATAAGTTATGGGCTGGATTTGTTTTTAATAAAATTTGGACTTAAGAAAATGGTAATGGGGGGTAAAAAAATAATATATTGATACTTTTATATATGAAAATATTAAAATCAGCGTTTAAGGGGGTCAAAAAGGGCAAAAATAAATATTTGAATGACCGCCGCTCCCGTGGGGGAGTTTTTGCTAGGGGGAGAGAGACAAATTTTATTAAAATTTATTAAAAGTACCAAATTGTGTTAAAAAAAATAAAAAATAATGCTTCGGGGGCAATTAGCCAAATACCTGGCCCCCCACAGAACCGCACTTTCCTGTCCGTAAGTTTTTATTAGTAGTGTGAAATGGTTAAATTACCGCTAGATTAAAAAAAAAAAAATAATAAAAATACTTGAGAAGTGAATTAATTTAGAATTAAATGTTTTTAATGTTTCTACATTTAATAACTATGGCAATAAATATTTTTACATAGCGACACATAAGATGGAGATAAATGGTTCCACGAAAAAAAAAATACATATTTTTTTTTTCTGAATATTCTTTTAATTTAAATTTGTTATAACATTTATTTTCTACCAAAAGCTTTTGAAATATTTAAAAAATGCTCTTCTGTATAAAAATAATTTTTCATAAAATTAATTTTAATTAAAAAAAAACTATTTTGTCACTATTTTAAATAGTACCTGAAAAATGCAGTGGGCATTGTCCATAGACATTTTGTCTATGTTACTTTCGTACTATAAAAACAGTTTATTTTTCGAAATAACTTAGTACCAATTAGTAAGCATGATGTTTATTTTTTAAGAAAATATTCTGCCTTGTAGGTAGAGTATCTAGTGGGTACTACCTACCCTTACCGATAACTATCCTATAGGATTTATTTTCTTTTATTTTTGTTCTTTAAGAGTACCTATAGCATAGAAAATGTCACTTTCCTTACTACCTAATAAATAGTTGTACAGTACAACTTGTACTTAAAAAATACATACCAATTAAACGTTTTAATTTATGTGCCAGTTAATATTTGAGGAGCATTATTTCAAAAGTTAACAAATCCAATATTAAGGATTTTTTAACTTTTGAAATAATGCTCCTTTTTTAAATTAAAACAAATTTAATAATTAAAATTTAAGAAATACTTTTTAAGGGGGCTCCTCAATTATTATAATGAGAAATATTTTGCTATTGCGACGATAAAGGGCGCCCAAATTATATACATATATATTTATTTTATGATTTGGAGGGCGCTGGGGAGGGCGCAATTTGTTTTGATTAAGGGGCCGTAAAATATATATGGATGCATCCATGTCCTAGGGGGTTAGGTCGTACTAAAAAGGTATTTTTTCAGGGATGAGGGCCATATCAACTTTTTGGGATTAGGAAAAAATTTGGAGTGCGGGAATTGTTTTAATTAAGGGGCCCCTTTAGAAGGAGTGCTGCTTTAAACCATTCTTGGACTGATAACCAGTGTTGATAAAATTCTAAGAAACCGCGAAATATTAACAAAGCTAAATGAATTTAAAGTACCATAGTAGGGTAGTACCTAAGGTTGATTTGGAATATGTGGGTCTATGGGTTGTTGATTAGCAAGTGTCTAGGTGGGCTGCGTAAGGTATTTTATAGTCATATTCCGCATTTAAAGATAGTACGGTAACAGTAATGTACGGGGGTACAGGGTAGCAGCCGGCAAGCAGCTGTCTTTAAACCGACGAGGCCGAACTTGGGTCCGATTGGACCTCCGTCCCTCATATTAAAAGAAGTATACACGGGTATTTGCCCATTCGAGGGTTGCGAGCTAGTGAGTCAACTTCACAGATAGTGAGTAGTGCACGACCAAGTTAAAACGATCGTACTTTTTATTTGAACAACCTCTGTCTCTGGCGGAAGCTCATCTACCCCTTAGAGCGCTCCCCACCCCTTTGCAGACGCTACCACACGGTCGAGCTTGAGAGCGTCCACGGAAAACTTAGTTTAGTCCACGTCTGAAGCCTGTAGAAGGCGTACCGCGTTTTTTTTTATTTTACATATCTCGTTTTTCGTTCGCTTTTGAAATATAAACGTGTTTCTTGTGATATGTGTAGTGTTATGGGGTGTCATCCCATTTAACATACTAAAACTTATTGGATATATTAAAAGAAAACATACTTGAATATATGTGTTGTGCTTTTTACCCTGTGGATTGAAATAAGCAGTGTACCTGCGGCAACAACTGTTGCCCTATAGTGAACAATATTTTTGTGAGTGCCAACTGACGATTTTTAATTTGCCTATGGCGTGGTGTTGCAGATCTCCTCTGAGGTAACAGCACAAAGAGGCTGCTGATATCCTCTTTCTTCACATTCTACCACCAATACAATAGTCACCATGTCTTGGATATTACTTTTTTTCGTCTTCTTCGTTCTTCATCAGGTAAGCCAACGCTTTTCTCGAAATTCGCCGGTTTTTATTTTCGACAACAAAACACGAGACATTGAAATCATAACTTGGTCAATGTCTCTTTTGGCGCTAAATGCGACTATTATAGAACGAATCAAAATAGATAACGGACACAACGCCGCAACTTTTAACCACGCGGTCGGTCCCTTCGCCTCACTTTGTTCAAAAACTCCGAATTCACTCATTCAGCCTACATACTTTTATTCACATCTACATATACACACATACATTAAATTGTTAAATCCAGATTTATATTTAGACACCTCGGCCGAATTAGCTGCGTATACTGCATATATCTCAAACGCATTCTCATTTATTTTCGCTTGAACATCTAGCCATTCAATTTTCTCAAATAGTGAAATTGTGCAGACGGTTGGCAGGTTTGAGTGTCAAGTTTTTAAAGCGATTTTTGTAAGTAACCATAGTCACCAACTGTTAGTGCGGTATGTCTCTTATGTTTTTAATTGATGAATTAAAAAATTAAAAATATGCATCCCTAAGTATGGTTAATTAATATTATTGTTTTAGAATTAAAAAAACAAGTTTTCTATAAAAATATATGCATACATGTGACAAATTTAAAAAGAATTGTCTACGGGCGCCACAAGGATATGTTTTGCACTTAATTGAAGTGGCTTTCAATGTGATTGAGATATAATAAACTTCGAAGACTGTTGTCTGGATACATGGAAACTTATTTATAGGGAATTTTCTTACCACCAATGGAGTTCCTAACGTAATTAGAATTAATTCAAATATAGGATAAAAAACAGAAGTATTTTATTATACTCCGGAGTGAGGCAAGGGGACTCCCCTTAGGGAGGTGTCAAAAATTGACAAGTTAGGTGTCGTAATTGTAATTTAATTGGCCAAACACTTTATTTACGGGGCTAAAGGGGCAGTTTAATATTTCTTTTTCGCATAATAATAAAAATTTCAAAAATAAAACTAAAATCGAAAAAAAAATAAAACTGTGGGCCATTAGACTTGATTTATAATTTAAAAATCTCTGAAAAAGAACCCTAAAATTTTAGACTAAAATGCAATAAAAGAATACCGTGACCTCCCTTTTTGGGATTAACAACTACCTAAACTTTTTTATTCTTATTTCTAACCTACCAACAGGCGCAAAAATAAGAAAATAAAATACTGAACCATGTTATGTATGACACTATTCACCAAATTTTAAAATTTTCTGTAGAATTTCTGACTGAAGCTATTTTGGAAACGTACCTATAATTTTCTAAGAAAATATTAGAGCGATTAAAGTTGAAATCAAATTTTAGCGTTACATAATAGTTAAAAGTTAGTTCAAAATTAAAATACCTTTTGAGTGGTTGTTTTTTGCCATGAATCCTGATAATAGTCTTTAAAAGTTCTAACAAAGGGAAAGTTTAATTAGAATATTTTGTATAAAAGCATGAAAATAAAAAAAAAACTTACTTATAACCCATATACCTACCTATAATAGCTTTCGAAAACAATAAAATATTGATTATTGATTACATAAGTATGTGGTTCTTTTTTTTTAAGAATTTTAATGACGTTCTTATGTTTTAGTTATTTTCTCTGTTCTCTTCATTTGATTTTTGATTGTTGAATAGTGTCATGTATGTTCTGAGCCTCAGTGACTGAGGTATTTTTACTTTTGGTTCCGCAGGCGAAATCTTCTGGAGTTTTTGAATTGCGGCTCATATCTTTTGACAACGATCAAGGCAGGGACGATTTAGGAAAATGTTGTACGGGAAGAACGATTGGAAATTCAAAAGATTGCGATGGAATATGCCGGCCCCGATTTCGGATCTGTCTGAAAGAATACCAAGTGAAAATCGACACCAAGTCCCCGTGCACCTTTGGAGATGTCATCACCTCTGAGCTAGGTCCAAATCCAATGACTGATACACCAAAAAACGGATTTGAAAATGCCATTGCTTTCAAATTTCCATTCACGTGGACGGTAAGTTTCCTTTTTCTACCCGTTTTTCTATTTACACAAGTATACTTTTTGGCTCTTTAAAATTCAATAAATTTTTAATATAGTTAAACTGCCCAAGAAAAAAAAATGTTGCAAGAACCTCTTAAATCCGTACCTTTTTTATTAATTTACCTAATTTTTTTTTCCATTATTTTTGAACTTTTAGGTTAATATCTCGAATTTTTCGATGAATGGAGTTGGGCAAGAAAAAGACCTCCGGTTTAACCTATAGAAGAGGGTAAAAATTCATGTAAACTTGTGTAATTATCTATCTTAAGAACATCTAAATGACCCTATTGTTTTGACTACAGTTCTTTAATGACTCTCATTATGCAACTTTATTATTTTTCTTAGGCATTTACCGTTCATCTACTGTAATTTGTTGACTTAATTATTGTTTTTGCTATAAAAAATTATAATGACTGTATAAATAGTGCCTTTACATATATACCTTGATATATACCGTCTACAAATAGGTACCTAAATCTAATTATTGTCAAACTCGAAAATAAAACTAAGGCACACAGAAAAATGATGATGGCTTAGCAAGGGATCCTAAAATTAGGGTTTGAGGATTGTTGATCTTGTTTTGGCCATTTCTCATTTTGATAAGAAATATCTAACGCACAGTGGGTCATATCAATACAGTTTTTACATTTTTGAGCTTTATTTGTGTTTTATGGGACTCCCATACTTGAATCAAAAGTTAAAGGGGGAACAGACTTTTAAAACGCACGGTATAGCAATAGTTCATATAGATTTGATAATAACTCTGATATTAAGGAATAAATACCAAAAAATCGCATGTACCATCGAACTGATTATTTCTAAATTTTTGGTAATGTTTGCTAAAAACACTTTTCTCCGTCTATATCAAAGGCTTGTGAAAAAGCATATTTGTACTTCACGTAGATTTTAAATACGTTTTTCATGTAAGATAAAGTTTACTTTGCTTTTAATACAAATAGGAAGAGAAAGAAAATAGGATGGTGGTAAATTCCTATTTTGACCTTCACTAAAGATACATTAAATAGCGTTAAATAAATATTTTTAATAAAAGTAGAATCTTTATACACATATGACTAAATATATGACTCAATTTATAAATTTTCTTATTTAATTCAAAAGCTATGTAACACGGAGATCTCGCTGTTTTTATAAAAAAGAAACTCTTGATTCAAGAGTGTTCAAGAGTCTTGAACACGCTGAGAAGTTTTCATTTTATCTAGTACAGAAACTGTAGAAACAAGGAAAATTTACATCCTGCGTAAATTTACATAAAATAATATTGTAATTTTACTCAAATATGTGTAAACATAAACATCAATCGGTATCCTTTCGTCGAAAACAGTATTTAATAAACTTATACTTAAGTGTGTATACATCAAACACTTGACTCTGGAGTAGCCTTAGCCTATTATATTATGTATATTACTAAAAATAAATATAGACTTAATAAGATGCGTTTGAAACGATAAAAAAAGTAGTTTTTTTTAGAAATACTTAAATAATCTATTTGTTCGCAACTCGGTTCCAAAATACAGGACTTTAGTGTCGAGATGGAAGGAAAAAGAAAAATAAAAAATGGTGGTTGTTTATAAATTCAAGCTACGTCTTTTAAATGAATTTTAATTTTGATAAATATATTTTGCTGGTAGTTGTTTATTATGGTAGCTGCTGATAATTTAACACCTGTCCGTGGCAGGCTGGTTCTTTTGGGTCAAGAAGTGATGCGGGTACCCTAAGGACGTTTTACTTTTTTACGTTTCTTTGTTAATATGTACGTATACATAATTTTTATAATATAATTTTTATAATATAATTTTATTTGTAGGGACTGTTCCAATATTACGATACACTCGATCATTTTTATAATACCCACAATAAAAGATAATATTGCTATTAAAACACTTAAAATTGAATACCTTGTGAATCAAGATATTTAATAGTACCTGATGGCCGCATTAGTGTAGTAGCCAGACAACTGTTGACTTTCCACCTCGGAAAGCTGCTGGCTCCAGGCGTGGAAAACAGTGGGACAAGAAATCACGTACTTCCCAAACTTTATTAATACATGTAATGTATGTATTACATATACAGTTGCCAATAAAAGGATATTTCTTTATAACCTTAGTTTTTTACCTATTCAGTGTAAATAAGGATGTGGAAATCTGCCTGAACTCACAATTTCGTTTCTTGTGCCTGCATAAGTGTACCTATAGATTGTTTGCGTTTTCGAGGGTTAAAATATCCGGTTTTTTCAACACGTTATTTTGAGACTAGAACTTATTTACTTAGCTTGCTTTACCGTTGACTAGGACTTAGTGGTTAGGGTACACCAGGTTATTTATACACAGGAGCATAAATAAACTACCTATAAAAAATTTTAACACCATGAAAAACGTGTTTTTGTTAATCAATAACAAATTTTCTATTGTAAAACAGAAGTAATGATATAAAAAAATGTAATGACAACCACATTTTATTATACTATTTTTAAAATTTCATATGGGGTCTTTTTTGTGTGACATTACCGTAAACGGGGGCATTGTAAGGCGTAAGAATTCTTAGTTTACACCGAGGTTTACACTGAACCAAAAAAACTATTACAAGTAATGAAATGTATTTGATATAGTTAATTTATTTATTAAAAAATGCAAGGAATTTTAAAAATCGATTAAATAAAATCGTTCACCGGCTTAAATTTAATGAGACTGTTTTTTCTGTGTAAAAAATTATGTAAAACTGTGCTAATTTTCGATCAATACAAGTTGTTTAGCTTGTATTGTTTATAAACTTATGTTGTAAAAGACTTTATGGCACGCTTTTTTAAATAATTTAACTGAGCAACAGAAACGTTTTTTTAACAGGGTTTGGAATAGCTGGAAAAATAAGGACTTTAGCTAATCAGGGAGTTTTACAAGTTTTTTGGAATAATATATCTTGTCCGTACTACAAGCTTTGACTCAAGCTTTGGTTTAAGCTTTGACTATAGTCAGTTTCAATAGCTATTGAAATCAGTTGCAAAAATTGTACAAAAATGCAATAAAATGTTCTATGGTAATCTTTAATGTCTCCTGAAAAACCTGAAAAGGTCAAGGAATTTAATTTTAAAGTTTCGCTGGACACCATGTTTCATTTCTAAATTTAAAGCTCTCAAAGAACAGGTATATAGCCGTGGGAAAGATCACAGATTCCAAATTAATTATTATAGATTTATCGATCAAGCAACATATCTACATGAGTCAACCTACCTGTTTTTTTTATTTTATTTTCGAACTACACTGATAAAAAAAAATAAAAAATGTTGATATAACAAGGGTTTTTATCTCAATACATAATCTTATTATGGGTTTTGAGCCCTTGTCAAAGTTATACCTATTTTGATTTCATTCTAAACTCGACTAGGTATAATAAATTTTACTTTGGACAAACTGGAGTAACTTTGAACCATCATCTTTTATAATGAATGAATCAATCTTGACTTTTTTTGTCAATGAATCTTCAATTCACATAATTTAAAAAATATATACCTGTCATTTCATCTTTCTGGGAATATCTTTAGAGCATTTTTTAAGCAAATAAAAATATCAAAAATCGGCATAACTTTTATACGATTTTATATAAAAATTTTAACTTTTATGTAGTTAATTTATACAGGGTTTTAGTCGCCAAAATTGTATATTTTAAGATCAACTTTAGTAATCAGTAAAAAGTACCTACTGAGTGTCCCCATCACATTTGCCAAAATTAAAATAACTATAAATATATAAATCGTAATAGGGTTCATAAGTAATGTTTAAAAACGCCCTGCTTCAGGCTTTTAATGAAGAACCTTCATTCAAGATCGAACTCAAATAAAGTATTGTAAACTACATTTTTAATGAACTGCCGGCTTTGCAATGTAAAGTTTACATGTACCTGCGGTGTAAGATCTTGAAGAAAAGCAAGTTTACACTGCGAGACACATCGATACGGTTATTATTATTTTTCGAACTGGTCGCCGTAAAATGTGTTAAAGAATATTTTCCCACAATCGTGTGCAATAAGTACGAACGTCAGATAATGCTTTTACTCGACCGGTTTATTGTACTCTTCTTGGTTCCGCGGCCAGAAGAGTCTAAATTCGCAATATAGTCCGTGCAAAACTGCAAGGGCTTACGCTGCATCAGACCTCCCTTCCCCTCGTAACGCACCGTAACGCTGATCCTCTCCATCGGTTGATATATTGCAAATTTAATACGTATAACTTTAAAACGCTCAGATGTAAAGGCTTTAAATTTGCTACAGATATTCCTTAACATTTGAGCTAATTCTCCGAAAAATTTCGAGTATGCAAATCGAAGCGTTTAAAAGTTATTGCAGATGCGCCTTCTTTCTTAGAAATCCTCTGGGGAAGTTGTGGTAATAGACGATAATATCGTCTATATTATGTCTGATAATAAAAGCTCTTCTTCAAAGAGTATGCCATAAATTTTGAAGCATTGCTCATCTAGACGGCTTGTTTTGTTTACTATGGTTTGTATAGCATACCTCCGTTCTTGCGCAGTATCATCTTCATATTCAGTAATCCTTTCTCTACTCTTTATAGGCCAGGAGTCTGAATTTTCGCATCGAACAAATTAAACGTTGAGATTTTTGGGAATTAACTCGCTTCCTGTTACTATTACAAAAAAATAAAGCTTATTAAATTCTCTATAAAACGGCATGTTCGTTTTACTTCTAGAACCAATACTTTCGGCTCAGCAGCCATGCAAATTTGAGTAATTTTCGCTCACCGCAAGTATTCCTTCACATATTAACGCCCACGGCACATTTAAAACAAGAAATGGGACTCGGGTTTAAATTTAGTAAAATTTTATCTCTAACAAACAGAAAAACCTTAATGATTTTTTTTTTCATGCAAAAGTATATGTTTCCTGGACTATTACAGAATCTATTTTAATTTTATACGGAATTTACGTCTCCCCTTTACCTATCAATAATAAATAGCACTTTTAAACATTTATCCAACAAAAACATAATTATGCGAAGCAAAAAGCTGCATAGCAACTATTGCACGGTTAAAGCTACATTAGAGTGATGCAAAATAGTTGTTTACGGTACTGGTGAGTAAACTAAGATATTGCCCATCAGAAAGTAACAATTTTGAGTGGGAAGTAAGTGTTTACTCACGTGTTCCATACAACGTTTTATCCAATAACTATTTTTTTCCCAAAAATAATTTTGATTTATTAAGTATATAAAATTAAAACGCCATAATCATGGGAGGCCTAAGTGAGAAAATTATTTTTTTGTGTCTATAAGGGTTTGAAAAAGGATAAAGATAGTTAAAGAAACCTACAAAAAAAATTGAGAATAGGTATTGGATAAAAATATTAATCCAGTATTAAATTGTGCAATTTTGACTATGTGCAAGTTTTTGGCAAGAGCTACACTAAAAATAAAATTCAGAGATTCGATTGGTTGATCAACTTGCTACAAACTTGAACATCGCCAAAATTGCCTGATGTTACATCAGTGATGTAAGAGCTTTTGTATCATCCTACTGTACTCACATTATACAGTCATTATAACTTTGAAATTACAGTAGGTTTTGCGCCTAGCCATCTTCACTTAAAGTGAAAGTTGTTTTCTCCTATAAATGGAATAAGTGACTAATTTTTTTTTGTTTTATTTTATTACAGGGCACATTTTCTTTGATTGTCGAAGCGTGGCATGGAAACCAATCTGGTAAGTCTATTATTTTTACCCTAGCAAAAATATTCACTGTTTAAATACTGTCATTATACTATATTTTTTTGTCTTCTTTGAAATAACTAAACTCTAGAGTATTTAAATACTGAACATTTCTGCAAAGTTTCGGAAAATTCTCGGTCGGGTAATTTTTCTGATCATTATAACTCAAAAACGCTTCGAAATAATGATTTTAAATCTTAAAGGTAGAAATTATAAGAGATGATATGGAAAAAATCATAATTTGTTCTTCATTGTATACAATTGGTATAATACAAATGAAGCTGTCTTTAAAAAAGTTCATATTTTTTCTTTTTTGTAAAACTAATAGGTACTTTCAGAGAAATACAGCTACAGTCATGCGAAAATGTGATATAATAACAAACTTTCCCTAAAGAGCATTGTTACATGTTGGCAGCGGTTTTTTTTTGTCCCTCTTTGTGTTTTATATTGTATTTCGGAGAAGGACACTTTGAATGGCATGAAGCAGTCAGGACTTTTTTTGTTTTGAAACCTTTTGTCAAATACTTTTGAGACAATAAAGAACTTTTAGGACACTGTGGCGAGAAATATCGGAAAAACACCACCACACAATACGATAATGTTTTTCTAATGGAGATTTCTCCCGTTAGATTAAACAGGGACAAAAGTTCTACCCAAAAAGGATAGAAGACATACATACACTCCCACTTCCACCCAACCAAACAAATTCTGTATTTGTTCTTTGTTGAACAAATACAATATTTACTTGGCCGGGCGAAAAGTGTAAAGAAATTACTGGCGCCATCTAAGTTTTAGTAGAATTATCTTATTCTACAGATTCACATTAGCTATGTTCGTTCATGCCGCTCACTGCTACACCTTCCGGCCAGCCAAATACTGTATTTGTTGTGTGAAAAACAAATACAGTATTTATTTGGTTGGCTGGAAAGTGTAGCACAAATGAGATAGAGATAGGGTAGACGTCTTTTGTTTCATAATTCTAGTTGTAGAGACCTCCATTGATTATTTATGGAACAAAGCAGTTTAAAAATTATTACCAACTTAGTTTTTCTTATTGTGACATCCTATTTCTGAGAAAAAAGGTTTAACTGCTAAAATTTTCGTAATTTATTATCTAACATTATTGATAACTTTACTATAACACTTATTGCCTACTTTGAAGCCTTTCTAAATGATATCTAAGTGATAAGTGTGCCATGTCCTTTAATAAAATATATAGATGGGAATTTTTTCAGACGATAGCACGCGACCAACGGTCGCCGACCACCCTTAATAGACAAACATACCCTACTAACGTACAAAAATATACTGCAAATGAAACAACTATATTAACTTGTAAAGTTTAAACATATTTAGGATATAATCTTTTAAAAGAAATCATTCAATATAGTGTATAACTATCCACTTTTTATTTTTAGTATATTTTTACATTTTTGTAAAATAGTACGGTATTTCTGCCTACTGCGAGTTGTCACGTGCTAACGGTTGAAAAAAAATTCTATATCAATCGACTAGTATTTTTTAACCTTCAGGGAGTGCTATCAACTCAAAACATGTCAGCTACCCCCATTTTAGATCATTCTCTGGGCGATAATAAATCTAACGTGGTAGCAGACAATCTTTTTTATCATATCCTCGTTGAGGTGTATTAAAAAACCGAAAGGGTAAACTAATACACAACATTAGGTAGGAGCAAATATAGTTTTTTTTTCGACTTTGATTTTTTTAAGATAATAGTTAATAGTGTGCCAAGGCCAGAAGGACATCTCCTTTTTGCTAGCCTCGTACCTCGTCTCGTCCATCAAAGTATTAGTTTCTACCATAATGCACCGTGCACACCATGTTTTAGACGACTACGATAAAAAATGCGCAGAATAAAGCGAGGTACTTTTGAGTTTTTTAAGGTATTAATAGTAGCAAGTTGGAATATATCGTCGCCTTCCTTACAAAGGGGCTTATCTTAAAATGACACTTATACATAAAGTGACATGTTCATTGGCAAATCAATAGACATGTCGGTATTTTGCATCAATACATTTTGAGATAAGCCCTTTTGTAAGGAAGGCGACGATATAGGCGTGTGTGCAAAATATTCACGGGCATGAAAAACACTTTTCTCTCGAGTAATGCACGCTATTTTTTCTACGAAAATAAAACCGCTTAGGAAAAAATATTTTTTGCCCCTGTCTAATGCGTATCTTGGCGTATAGCACGGTGAAACTAAGGCCACATGCTATACAGCTGTCAACTCTTAGGTTTAAAGCTGAGCCAGCCCTCTTCCTGATAACCTAAAAGGTTCTTCCGCTTTCGAACTGATATTTCCACTACATTTTTTACACGTACTAATTAAATGTAGCTTCTTTGGCCATTTTTCCTGCTATCTTATCTTGTTTTCATAGATGAACGGCTTTTCTGGCGTTCTAATTTTAAATTTATTATTTGGCAGTAGATAAAATATTCTTAAAAAGTCGCTTTTTTAAAGGTAGGATTTTTTTGTTTTATTTCCCAGTGGGAAATTCCCCTACAAAAAAGCTTGGTTTGGACTTTTTAGGGAATTGTTTTTTATCGCAACTTTTCTTAAAACTATTTTGAAAATATCAAGCTTAAATCAAAAAAGGTTTCGGTAAATGTTGGTTTTAATCAATCTAAATGTTTGTTGTAACTTTATGGAGGGTAGTAAATAGTTTTATTTACAATGTTTGTGTGGTGTCGTAAAATTGTGTCGTGAGAAACAGAATGACTTCCTGAAAAATTCACTGAATAAAAATAAAAAGCTTATCTTAGAGTTAATAAATTTAATTAAAACGCCAAGGAGCCATCAGTAAATTACGTCACGCGAAATTTGATCATTTTTTTACATTCGTCACGAAAATTGCGCTTTTTTACATTGTTTTAATACAGCTCTATGCTGGCCTAGTGTATAAACTAAAACTGTCAATTTTAAAACTTTTTAGTATCATTATGAAATTGACAGTGTACAGTCTGTCTGTTCGGTTACTGGTTTCGGTTTAATATATTTGATATAAAGCCTTTTAACTTGAAATGTAGCTTTCTTACGTCGAATTTTTAGCTAAAATTGTTTTTGGTAAGCGGGAAAGGGATGAACATTCTAGTATGCCTATGTATTAGTTAAAATTAAAGAGCTAAAACGCATCCTTAAAAGCATATATTAAAGAATGTAGTGGGCTTCAACCATGAAGTAGAAAGTGTTAATAATGAAGATTCCTTTTACAATATTGTTCTGCTATAGCAAGTATTAGGAAATTTAGGCGGAAAACAATTCCAGTCTATAATTCAAAGAAAGCTACTAAGTATTTAAAAATTATATATACTTGATTCAAAAACTCGTAAAATGCAACAATTATTTTTGAGATTTTAATCACGAATGATAAAAATAATAGTTATTTTGCCTTACTTGTAATAATTATTACTTAATTTACAGTATTCCAGACATCAAAAGAACGTCCATCTTTTTGTTAAAAGTCCTAGCTTTACGAACGGACAGTTAAGTCCTAGCTTTACGAACAGACAGTTAAATACAGTACGTTTATTCGTAAATAAGACATTGTAAAGCATATAAACCGCTAAATGTGGTACCAACGCTTTTACATCATCTGGACGCTTAGGCCGGCGGCTAAACGCCAAGGCGGAGTTGGATGGGTGCACTTGGCATTGCGCGAGAGCCTATATCCAGTCGAAAATTAAAAGAAATAAAATGTGTACTTATGTTGAAATATAATACTTTTTGCAGTAAAATGAAATAAATAATTACACCACTTTTTGAATGAATAGATTTTTTTTTATTTCAAGGGGTTGTTTTACATGAGGGGAAATGATTACGAGGGTTCTAAGTATTATGTAAAAATTTGTCCTTAAAATAAAACTCGACCTGTTTCAGCAGTTTTTAAAAATATCAGTTGTTTCTTTGTAAATGGGACACCGGGACACACAGTGAAATAATAACTTGATTCAAGTAAAAATTACTTGGTCAAAATATATAATGCATTTACATATAGACAAAGATTTGTTTTCTTAAAGAAATTTAAAATTATCTACTATCTATTTGATCCAAGTATATTATGTTCTTGTTTATTTTTGGAGGCAACCAATATTGTCTGTCTACGGCGGAAACACAACAGCTGTTTAACCTGTCCAATTTATTAGTCTATTAAAAAATAATTTAATGTATTAAAAATATATATACATATTTTTTTTAAATCCTTACAAAATACATAACATTAATTTTGATTTGATTTTTTATTTGTCTTTTAAACCTTAATCGAGACCTTAATAACAGTATTTTGGTGGTAATCGAGCGCATGCGATTAAAAAATAAAACAGTGTTTACTTGAATTAAGGATATATTTTTCTGTGTGTATGCACCGTGCTTTTTCGTTTTAATCCAGTGAATCTAAAATACAATGTAGGTCCTACAATTATTATTATTTTTAGTAATATGAAAACTTCAGAATAAAGGGCCTTTGGAATATTTAATTAAAAAAATGTCTTTGTTTACTTATTCATTTATTCTTCCATTAAAATTTAAAATTCAAAGTAGGACAAAACAAATTTATCGTGCTTAAATGCCATTAAAGTGTAAAAGAGAAAAACTCGCGAAAAAACGTACCCGTTCCATAAAGTATGTCATAAAACTACTTATTTTTCATTTTATTTTTAAATTTTCATCGCGGTATTTTTGGCTGTACTCATTTCGGTCCTATTATTTATATTCCTTCCACATTGGAATTTATTCAAATGAAAATGATGATAAATTACAATCATAGCCCAGATTTTAATTAAAATTTTAAAATATAAAAATGAAAAATAGCTTTACCAACTCGAAAATCATTACTAAACTCATTTTAGAACAAAACTGCTGCCAACAAAATAACAAAGTAAAGTCCAAACCAAAAAATTGACATAACTTTTGCACAAAAACCCATATCCACTGCCACCATAAAAATAATGCTTTAAAATTGAGAACAAAAACAATTTCTGATTGTTTTTGAGGTTAAGTTCTTACCTGTCAAGTTATTGACATTAAGCAAAATTGTGTATATGACCATAGTTGAACCAAAAGTGTTTTTGCGGGGCGGAGGTGTATTTTGTATTACTTTCGGTACAAATGCATAACATTGATACCTTTCTCTAAAAAAAATGAGTTCAGAATGAATATAATTTTGAGTATAGCCGTCTAAAAATACACGATTTACTCGAGTAGTATTTTTTTAAGGTCAAAAATGTGAATTTAAATGGCTGGCATAACATTATTATATAGCAACCGTCACAACTCAGTAAATTTTAATGTGTCGGCTGTACTTTTGGGCCAGGTGGCATCAAGAATAACCGTTCTATTCTATTCCCCTTCCCAATACTGCTTAGGGCAGCTCATCTATAAAGTTGACAGAAAATGATAAATAGAATTTTTAAGTTTCATTGTTGACCCCTTACTTTGTATAGTCGTAGACTTTTGTGCTAATATTTATTATGTAACTGGTCTTCATTTATGCATTTAAAAGTCTCACGTTACTGTCTTATTTCTAATCTTTGAAGGACAATAAAACGAAACAATAGTATGTTGTATAACACGTGAGGAAAATACGATTTTGCAATATGGATTATTTATAATTTTATTGAACAAGGAACTAGATAACGCAGAAAAAACTGGCTTAAAATTTTGTATATCCGCAAAAATATTAAGTACTCAAATGAAATCACATCATATAATTTTATGCGTGTACTAGCATTTTTTTTTCTGGTGAACCTATCACCTCTCTATAATTAATCGGCAGCAAAACAGACACCGAAAACGATACTTTCAAAACGGTAAAATGCCTTTTACATATTTTTGTAAGCCTTATTTTTATCGTACCCAAATAGGCCAACCTAGAATGTACATATATTCGAAACTGTCGTTTTAAAGTTAAAATAAGAATTTTTATTTAGTAAGGTGAAGGTAGTTTGTGTCAAAAGTCTAAAATAAATACCTTAAGCGAGAGAAGTTCTTCTTTTAATTAACGACTAACCGTTAATATATGTGTACTTTAACCCGATACGGTCCCATGTTTTCGGTTTTGTCTAGACATACCGATTTTCGAAACCAGGTCTAAATATTGTACTCCAAAATTAAGACGCGGGCATAGTCCTATTTTTAAATTTAACATACATTGGCAGGGCTGCCGAAGTTTTATCCAGTGCGGAAAAAACAGTGGTTTTAACAGACTGAAACAGTTTTAACCGGTTAAACATCAGCAAAAAGTGTTGTTTCTATTGCCAAAAACGGGGGTTTCCATCCCTGTAAAACTTATACTGTACCAATATGCTATAACTATCTCAAATTTCAAATAAATCGATAATAACGAATATAGATATCTAGATACTTTTATGTATATTATATTATATAACTTTTTATGGGCAGCTTGGGACCATTTTTGGTCGGAATACACATATTATTAAGAAAAACCATTTAAGAAAGTGACTGGCTAGAGAAGGACGAATAATTCATAGCTAAAATGTTAAACACACACGTAGGAAATTAAAATATAGGGTTATATCTACATACTACTTTTCAAGACATTCCAAACGTTATAACACTATCCCACAAACTAAAACATGTACTTAATAAGTACTTCTTATCCATTATTATTATTATCATCAGATACTGTGAACTTTATCGTTGAGGTATTCTTCGAAATTAATAAATAATAAAAACAAACCGTGAAGGTATCTAATGCTTTGAATTCCATAGTCTATAGTATCAACGCATTTCTTACACACAGAAAAGAAACAATACATTAGACAAAGTAATACAAAAATATTTGGTATAAATCAAAAGCATATGGATTTCAACCAAATAATTATTTTTTTCAGTTATTATTTATATTAAGTATAAAAACTATTCCTATATTTTTCACACAAAAGACAGTTTAGAAATAATTACCAAAAAAGAAACGAAGGCAGATTATATATAAAAATAGATTTTCTAAATACTCGTCAGATCATCTGGCGCAGATGTGGATAATTTGCAAATAATTCCAGATAAAATTCCTTATACCTACACAAAATTCATTTTCCCCGCATGTGTCTAGAAAAAATTTTCTACACTCGTTTTTTGTCATGTTGTCATGATGCGGCAAAATATGCGTGGAAAATCATACTTTCGAAACGGTTATGAAAAAATATAGTTACATCTACGCTTCAAGACATTCCAATTAATACAACATCATACATCCAGTACAGGTGCGTAGATGTTTTTTTATATGGGGGGGGGGGGCAATACCAAGATCTTAGATATTTTTTTCCGGGAATAAAAATAAAAAAAGGCAAATTTATATTTATTTTATAGGATAATGCAATAAAAACATATTTTCGTTCTATGGGAGGGAGGGGGGGGTAATTACCCCTATTACCGCCCTCATCTACGCCCTTGATTCTTTAAAGGTATTAAAAAAAGTAAAAAAAGCGATGACATGTCGATTTCTGTTTTCATGGGGATACATTTTTGCATTAAATCCGGAACACTCCAAGCTGCCTCGTCCCCTTCACAACCACCCCCTCCAAAAATTTAACAAGTTTTATGTACAAACTAATGAGTAAGTTCTCACACAAAGAATATTTAGGTATTTTACTCAGATTTTATGGGGAAGCATTGTTTCATCTTTAATAGAACTTTTTGATAGTTCTCATAGTACGAATTAAATTAATTATTATTTTAATTTTAATTAGGATTTATATTTTTTGTGACCACTAAATTAAAATGCTATAAAATATATATAGTATGTATTTATCCGTGAGATGCACAATAAACTGGTTTATTTTACAGTAGTTATACCGTGTGAACATGCTTAATTAGTTCCTATATACAGGGCGTTTCACAATAAGAGAATAAATAACAATGTAATATATTTGCGAACATCAAACTACTACAGGGTTCTTTTGATTCAAAGTCCAAACCTACAAAGTTTATCTTGTCCATGTTGGAAAAAAATAAAATATATAGGTATGTGTTAATGAGTTGTAAATTCTCATTTTTTATATAAAATCAGCTATCAAATTAACTTTTTTTAATCTCGTATTTTTTATTAAAACCAATGAAAGTCGTTTTTCTCGCAACAAAAATATTTCTCAGTGTACCTTTTTTTTAGGAGAAAAGTAATATGATAAGCGTAAATAAAATAATAAATTTTTATCGGTGTATAATTTAAAATCGAAATTTAAAGGACTACACATAGAATACAAGTATATTAAACAAGGTTTAAAGGGTCAGAATTGAAAGGAAGTTTAAGATAGTATTCCACAAGTGGGGGAGAAAAGAAAAAAGCACAGGACATCCGGCATTAAATAGAATCGCATACTTAATCGGCCTAAAAAAGATCCGAAATGCATTGTGCAACAATTCGTAGCTTTTATAAATCCCAAAATTCTTTTCGCAGAATATTTTTTTTAAGGTCAAAAAGATAAAAGAGTTTTTGATTCAACAGCCAGGCATTGTTTTGCAGTAGACATAAAGAAAAGGGGTCAAATGACCTATAGGAAATTAAATATAAATCTTATGAAATATTTTGCAAACTTAGTACACTGAGAAAAAAAAATAGGGAACGTTCAAGTATTATTTGTTGACATTTAGTTGTCAACTCAATGTCCAGCGAGAAAGATTACAAGCAAACTTTTGAGGCTAATTGAATTCTAATTTAAACAATATGATTCTTTTCTTTAATATAAAAAAAGTGATATATTTTCGTACAAATTTCAATTTTTACAAGTTACGAGTGCAGTATTTCAAAAGAACAAGCCTGTGGTAGTTATCACAAAATATAAAATTCAGCTAAACGTAAAATTCGCCGACTTTTCCACAATTGGCTATATTCCCTGACTTTTCCAGGTTTTCCAGACCGCTAGACACCCTGTATTACTACCATTTTTTATAGCACAGTTGTTCCTATTATACAATAAGGTTTTTTTTTTAATTTAAATTTACCCCTTTTTTGCTTGAAGCCTAGTAAATGTGGACTGTATAAAAAAATCTAAGCTCCCGCCCGACGTACTAAAAAAGAAGATTAGTCACGTTTCAAAAATATCAGATACGCACCTGGTGAATATAATAATAAAATCCAGATGATATGAAAATAAGTATACAGTGTGATTCATACTAGCTTGCTCAAAATTAAAATATTCTTACCGGAAAAAGATCTAAATCGCTTTTACGCGGAGAAAATTCTTTTAGTAGTTACTTCCAAACACTTCGCAATCATTTTTTACATGTAGAAAAGAAATACATAAAAGAACAATAGTTTTTACAGCATTTCATCGTATAACCTCACTTTTACCAAAAACAATCGTATTTGAAAGTATTTTTTCGTATTTTTGACACAATTTCTTAATTTTTGCATATTTTGAAGAAATATTTGTAGTTAATATAGGATCGTATCTTAAATATTCTTCATTATCATATACGGCATTAAGCTTATTAAGAATGCCACGTGTTTGGAAAAAATCTCCTGTACATCTGTGACACGGGTAAATGTTTATTGCACTTATTATATTAGTTAATATATTTACATTTCTTCTCTGCCTGAACGGGAAAAAGTAATTAAGATTTGAGATTTGAATCTGAATGCATCGGAGTCAAAGGTTGGGAAGTGTTCAAAGGTGTTTTGTGAGTACACAGCTTCGCCGGATACAGCTGCTTAATGTAAAGATGCATAATGAAGAACGCAGGTGCATTGTGTTTTTTAAGACGTTCTCTCTCTTTCTCGCTCGTCCCGTTGCACAGTGGCGAAAATTAACGAATTTGTGGTCCGAACATAAAAATAAATCGGTCAAGTACGACTTTGTTCTCATACAGTCCAGTGGTCTAGAAATACTTGAATCTCTGGAAAAATTGGAGAATATGGGTAAAAATTTCTGCAGTTTTGCCAATCACAAGCTTTATACGGCACTCATAACTTGCAAAACGAAAACGTAACAAAATGTTACCTATATATAGTAATGCCATTAAAGTAATGAAAAGGGTTATATTTTTTAATTTAACCTGACTATAAGTAAATCTTACCTCTTACATTATTCTGAAACTCTCTGAAACCTGACAATTTGGTTATTTTGACCACTGTGCGTTGAAATTTTACTTTCCAATTCTGGACACTAACTGTACTTGCTATTGCAGACGATCATCGCAAATCACAACACGAATTTTCTGAAAGACACCGGTTAAAATCCAACTACACGAAGAAAAAAATGTTTTCTTCTAAAAAAATACGGTATTTTTTATCGTTGTCTTCCTAATTTACACTGAAGGGTGTTTTTTTGTCTTTAACGACATTTAAATGACCTTAATTTTACCGTGAAAAAAGTAATACAAAATTTGAATGGTATTTACTTCCCTCATTATACTGTGTAACGTTACAAATTGGCATTATTTCCTGTTGTTTATAGTGTTAGTACAGCCACAAATTTACACCTGAAGGGTCTAAATTGTTTTAGTTTTAACGACGTTTTGTCTGTTTTCAGTTGACACGTTATTTATAAATGGGTATACCCATTATTATTAACAAAAAACTAACTTAACCTTCTTTACCTGACTACGTGTATGGATGTATGTATGTTTGTTTGTTTTCCTCAGGATCTTAAACTACTTGGGTACTTCATCGGAGTCAAAACGTTCGTTTTAATAATGTAAGTGATACTATCAATTGAATATTTTAAAAAATGGCGGATGCGAGGCGCCATTTTTATAAAAAAATAGTAAATTAAGTGTCGTGAAGGACGACGATTTATGTAGTGATGATAAATTTGGTATTGCCTATGTTTCAGTCAGTTTTATGTTACCTCATCGGGGTAGTTAGCGTTTTTAGTTTTTAATAAACTTCCCCTTTATACAATATTATATTGTATTATGCAATTTGTATCGAAATATACATGTATTGTATGTATATTGCAGGTTTATAGCCCATATAAATTGTGGAATATTAATCCAAAATAGTTAACATTAAATATTATTTGTTTATCTTTCGCTCTCTTGAACAGTACTTGTGCAACACGGATTTTAGTGCTTGTAGGTTAACCCATTTTATGTGCATAATAAAATTTAAACGTAAAATATCGGATTATATGGCATTTTACGGAAGAAGAATTGTGTTATTACATCATACACAAATAATACATAGCTATAGCTGCCACAAACTAACAGAGTTATTTTTTTTTTCTATTTTAGTTGTGTATAAGCTCATAATATGGGCGTATAGGCAATTAGTTTTTTCTTGGGCTGGCCAACGAACATCACTTATTGGTTTTGGAGCTAATTTTACTCGTTTCATTATACGTTTCATTACGTCTATAATGAAACTAGTATTTTAATATATGTACTATTAATTAATATGGGGCAAACACCATACATATGGGATTAGTCTTTACCGCGCGGTAATTTTTGGTAATGACAGTTTTCTCGGTGTCACATACGGCGTTTTTCCGAAGTAGGGCGTATATACAAATGTGCGGGTAAAAATTTATGTAAACCTGTGCAATTGTCGTCTATTAAACATACAAAATACATACATAATATGCCAATAATGGACATCGAAGTCCTTCAGCCCGTATTTTGCAATTCGTTTGTATATAATTATTACTAATTATAATGAAGAAGGGACATGGTTAACAAAAATAAATTAAAAAGCAGAAAATTGCAAATATGAAATAGTGCTTTTCCGTTTTAAGGATAGTAGGAACCTCTAAGAAATTGATTTTTTTTTATTTTACCAATATTTTTCCCATCCGTGACCTTCATATTTGAAAGCTCTATCATAAAGAAAAATAGAAAAATAATAGCCCCTTTTTTTGAGAAATTCCACATAATTTCAACTTTGTATTACTTACCGACCATGGGAAAAAAGATTTTCCTTTGCCATAATACCTTCAGAATATTGTTTATAGCAAAAAATCGCATAGGTTATATTATTGTTGCTGCTTGCTACCGTCATTATAATTATTAAAATGAGTTTCTAACCACGCAATCTCGGCGGTCATATACAAACAGGAAAATACTAAAATACTTAATTCCCTGATTCGATGAGAAAACGATGTTTCTGGTTGCGATCAAAAGGTCATTATTTTAGTAAAAAAGGCTGGATGTACCTGGATAAGTCTGAAAATTTTATTTTAAAGTTTCGTTGGACATTATGTAACAAATGCTAATAATTTTGTTTTTCGTTTCAGTGCTGGTGACGCGCCTTATCAGACAAAAATGGTTGGATGTTAGTGATCATTGGACGAAGGATGAACAAAAATCGAAATACTCTACACTGCGTTTTGAATATCGTGTGACTTGCGACCCAAATTACTACGGAAAAGGTTGTGAAAATTTGTGCCGTCCCAGGGACGACCAGTTCGGCCATTATAGCTGCTCCCCCACGGGAGACCGTGTTTGCCTGGCTGGATGGACGGGAGACTACTGTACTATACGTAAGTAATCTTTTTTTAATGTCGACAAAAAAATATAAAAAATTCTTTTGGCCTTTCAAAAAATATTGTGAGATGACAGTAAGTTGTTAAACTTTTTTTCTAATAACTTTTAAACGTTTTCACAAAACACCTAAAATTAAGAATTTTATTCACTTATTCATGTATCACATGAAAAAAATGTGTAACCTACTGTCATAAAACAACGTGTGTTAACATTTTATTGCAAAACACAGTCCAAATATCGTTTCATTTATTATTTAAGATAAATTATTGATTTTATAGATTTTAATAAGTTTATGATTAATATTTCACACTCCGAGGAGTTTTATAAAAACTTCTAGACCAAATTATATGGTTGTTTTTTTTAATCAATATTCTGAACTCGAGACTGTCTCAAGTATCGAAGATACTGAATTTTCTCTTGCTTTCTATACTGTTTAGCCTGCCAATTATACAGGGTATTTTTAAATTAAATTTTCAAAAAAAGTTAATTGATAGTTTTTGTAAAAAAAAATATTGAAATTATTCATTACAAATATTTTAGCATATTTCTCATAGTTTCATCTGTTTCAAATTTTGTCAAATTCCGTTATTTGGCCTGAAGGTGGCACGCGGAATGCATTTTTACTTCTTTAAATAGTTAAAATACAAAAAGCAATTACAATATTAAATTATTTACTTAAGTAAAATAAATTGCCTTTTTACGTGCTAGATTTTAATGAAACACTTGTTATATAATTAAATTAAAGTTATATAAATAGAAAAAAAAACATTTCTTACTAATGAAATAGGTTTAATATAGAAATAGAGTTAAAAGACGTCTTATTTTCTTTACTTTTGAAACTTTGGGAAACGAGAGCGTATTTAAGATAAAAGAATATCTTATGGAAAGGGCTAGTTTCTAGAAGGGATCAAATTCTAGGTCATAAACTAAGGCAAGTGAGCTTACTTAAAGATATTTTGGAGGGGAAGCTAGAATTTGGAAGAAAGTTAGAAAGGCCTAGAATGGAATACTGCTCACAATTAACAAAGAATTTAGTTTTTAGAATTTAAAGGGAAATTAAAGAACTGGCTAGGCCTAGCCTATGCCTAGGCATAGGGTGGGATGGAGAGTTGCCACAAACCAGTCCAAGAACTTGATAAAAACATAATGCTAAGAGAAGGAAACGAAAAGAATAACATATCTTCACGGTTGGTTATTATAATTCCCAATTTAGTGGTCATATAACTGTAATTCATGACATTTCTGCGTGTTTTGACGGTAAAAACGATATAAATATATGCGGCATGTGTGTATGATAATTTTGGGAAGGTACTTGTGATGTTATCAGCATTTATTCACTTGAGTTTGGATTGGATGGGTAAATGACTGGTGGAATCCACTTCAGAGAGATAATTGTTTTCAAAACGGAAGACATGCAACGTCAATAAATTATCTTAATTCTAATTATGATTATTTGAAAAAGGCCGTGCGCACGGGGGGTTTGGGAGTTCATCCCCCCCCCAGGAGGGTTTTAAACTCGAAAATCCACTCTAGGCCAAGACGAAACAATGCTTTTCCGTTATATGGGGCTTTTTGGCTGTCGGGAAAACCTAGATACCTGAAACAGTCGGCTAGTCAGAAATCCGTCAGGCAGTTTTACAGACTTTCAGGAATGTTATATTTTCTTCTGCCACAAGTTTTATCACTTGAAATACGTTATACCGAACACTCGTCCGTACCTCTCCAAGAACCGGGAAAAGTCAGGTAATTTTTCCTTGAAGTTTTACTGTGCACCATTCTGTAGTATTACAGCAGTACCCGAGGCAGTACCATTCATAAAAAAACAGCCCTGTAATCTTAGAGAAAGGCGCAATGTTGTTGTAAACCAAGGCATAACCAGCAAGGTAGAAACGGGGAAAGCAAAACTGGTTGTTTTAATTTGAGAATTCGAAAGAGAAAATGCTTAACCGCATCGCACCGGTGTTTAGTGCCCGGTTTTCAATAAAACGATAAAAAATGACGAATTTCGAGGCAGGCACGCAGATGAGAGGAGACGAAGAAAAGAAAAGGTAACCGCGAGAGTGCAGACGTGAGCGCTCAGCTGCTGTCGAGAAACCAACAATCGCTGTATTCTTCCCACGATCGCTGGTATGCCCGTCTGCATACAACCTTAGGGTGGTCCTTTTGGTCAAAACAATCGCTTTTCATTATCAGAGTATTAGTGGGCCATTAAACCAGAAAGGCAATAGTCTAAGCGCTGGTGACCTTTTTTATTTCATTATTTACTCCCAGCTCCGACTACAAGGAAAAGAGGAATGGCAAAACCAGAGTTCTGTACACTCTGGGCCGATTTTGCACTGTTGTATATTTTTAGATATAAAACATAGGTCGGTTTTTTGGCAGTTTTGGGTAGCTTCTCGATTTAAACCACGAGTACATTTCTGGCAAAAAAAATCTTTAAAAACCTTTTCCAGGGTGATTCAAGAAATTTCCGGTTTCAGAAGCAAGATTTGTCTTGTCAATGTATTTACTCATTAAAAGTTTAAATTAAAAGATAAATGAAACAAGATACTTCGTGGTTTTCATTACTAAGGGGAAAATGTTAATTTTTCGTACAATTTTCACAGTTTTTACAACTTATTTCGAAAAATTTCCAGAAAATTTGTACATTTTTTTGACTTTTTCCTGATCATCTCAAATCCCTGACTTTTTTAGGTTTTCCAGACCACTGGACATCCTGTAAAAATAATTGCTTTTCACTAATAAAACCTAGACTCGTTTAGTTAGTAGAATACACACCTTAAATAACATCATAAAATCATCAACATATCATAAATTTGCCATAAAATAGATTTTGTGTCGTAAAATGTCATAAAATTAACCAAAAGGATACAATCTAAAAGTTAATTAAACTATATATAATTATAATTAATCGCTTAATTTAGAGTGTCCCGCGATTTGGAAAACCTGGAAAAGTCGGGGAATTTAGCTGGAAAGGAAATGAAGTTTTCTGCATCTTTACACGAACTATAGTTCCGGTTGTAAATAAAAATGATCTAATATACGCTCCCTTCTATCTAAAATAAGGCCTCTTAATTACTAGATTGACAGGATTTTTAGAGGAAAGCAAAATGAAGGCCCACCTTAATACAGGATGCATTTCAATATCAACATCGCTCTTGTATTGCGACCGACTACCAGGTCTGTTAATTCTACCATTCACCTGCGATATTTTACTTTATCACCCAATACTTAAAATATAAAATTATTCCTTTTCCATCTCATTTGAGGAGCGATCAATCAAAACTCAATGGATCACAATAAATTTATCTCTAGTAAATAGAGACCATGTAATTTTTGTGGTACCAAAATAAAAAACGAGGAAATTTCCTTAAAACGGGGTCTCGCACTTCAAAAGTGATGCTCTCTAAGCCGAGATGTTCAAAAATTCAGCTGCTAATTTTATATTAATTACTCCTTATTTATGATTGTTTTTCTTTGTTTCAGCTCAATGCTTGCCTGGCTGTGATGATCAACATGGACATTGTAGAGTACCAAATGAATGCATGTAAGTATACTTTTTTCAAAAAACACCGGCCTGAAAATAAAACATTCTAGCTCTCCCCTTTAAAGTGTTTACCGGATTTTTGGCATGAATTGATAGAATACAAAATTACGAACATTTTGATACAAAAATATAGGTTCTATGTCAAAATTCAAAAAAGTTGTGACTGTTTAATTTCGACTGAATCATTAAAACCTTAAGAAAACGTAATGACATACAGGAAAATGTAGTAAACTTATTCTGGTGCACTTTCTGGTACATTTTTTATTAGTAAATAGGAAGTCGAATTGTAATTGTCGAACTATAACCTTAATAAAGACGCATACCATGTTTAATGTATCATTCAAATCTCCTGATACGGTGTACACCTTTATCAAAAAATAGTTAAAAACATAAAGATGAAATATAGAGTTGGTAGTCAGCAAGATGGATTTAATTGACGGCGGCTGGGTATAATTTTAAAGAAGTGGCTTAGTAAAGTTGGTAAAGTAAGCCTCTGGCCCCTTTCCGCTAGCCCGAGGCATCAGCCTCTCCCAGTCGTTATTAGCGGAAGAAGCACCGAACACCGTTGCCATATCTCACCTCTTCAGGTATCAAGCTACTACTTAAAGAGAACTATAAAGATAAGATATGAGAATAAGTACCAAAGCAAAAAAGTTTCGTTCTTTTTTAATATGTTTAGATAGGAGCTCTCACTGTATGCTCCCTTAACGGCGTGCCATCATTTATAAAAAGCCCCAAGTGCCGATTCTATTAATAGAGAAGAAGTTATTTTGTATGTAGAAAAAAATCGATTTTTTCTATTTATATATCTTTTGTTCTGTAACATTCAGACTGGCATTCGTACAAATTACTCTTTTAATACCTCTTTAAGGGGTCATCCATGAATCACCTCGAGCCTAATTTGATAATTTTTATCCCTTTCCCTAGTCACGCAAAATTATTTTTTGCATATGCTTTTTACATAACGTCACGAATTTTTTATGAGAGAACATAGAACGCTGGTTAGGGTCCTTTCAAGTATTACTGTTTGGGGAGGAGGGAAGGATAGTCTTTGTACACTTGCTTGACAATCGTGGAAAAGCTTGTCCATGATCGTTCAGGATTCTCCATGATTTCTTTGACATTCATGGCAAATAATTTTACACTTTTTTCTTCAGAAAGTACCCCTCGGACAAATGCATTATATTTCTTGTACATGAAGTAGGGTGACAAAACGGAGATGAACAAGCCCTTACTAGCCAGGGAGCCCAAATTCCCTGTCTCGACAGCCCTGCTTTCACCAGGGGTTTAGGTACCATCTCCGTTTGTTCTCCTTCTGCAAGACTTGGTATTCTAGTTTGCCCATGGTACCTTGATCCTAATCATTCCAATGGATTTGGCAACCGTGTTCGGTTGCAATGTACGGGTACATATAATAGATAGATACAGAGAAGAAGAGTATGCGGATTGGGCCGGCGAC
Organism: Brachypterus glaber; assembly: GCA_958510825.1. Lineage (NCBI taxonomy): Eukaryota > Metazoa > Arthropoda > Insecta > Coleoptera > Kateretidae > Brachypterus > Brachypterus glaber. The sequence goes on along the minus strand of OY294054.1, from coordinate 25,704,542 downwards.
CCGCAGGTAACCTTTCCTTGACCTGCATACTTGCCAACGGGCAGCGTGGGAAACAGCTCTGTGGGCGTGTTGCCTCCCCCCCCAATGTGCCCCGCGCTGCCCGCCGGGACCGTCGCTGCGATCCTTGCCGCAATTCAATGAGTTCCTCGATCCAATCCGAATAAACTCGCTTCCAAGCACATGATTAGAATAACTAAAACATGTTTAAATTATATTAAAGAGATTAGTCCAGTAGCTTTGTCATTATTTTTGCCCCCTTGCCCCAGCTCAATTTTCCCAAACATAATCCTTTTAGTTTACAAGCCTGTGGTCCAAATTTCAGGTCTAGCTCAAAGAGTTCATGAGTTATCGTACTTACAAAATCATGCTGAGCTCCACGAGGTTTGGTCTTTGTCTTGGCCAGAACAAAGGGCTTTGGCAAAGCCTTTTGTCTTGACAGGGCCAAGAACCAAGATCAAAACCGAAATAATTAATATTTCTCGGATTTTATATTTTTTTCTTTTCATCTTTTGAAATACGGCACTCAACTTGTAAAAATTAAACGAAAATATAACTGCATTTTCCCTCAAGTAATGGAAGAGTTGTATTATTTAATTAGAACTTGTAATAAGTAATGAGTCTTTCAAACAAATATTGCTTCCGAAGCAAATATTGCTTCCGAAACGAGTTCCGAAAGCAAATCTTGCATCCGATTTTTCCTGGATTTTCTTCAATATCTCTTTAGAAAACGTGGAGAGTTTTATTTAAAAGTTTCGCTGGGTGCTATGTGACAAATAACTTGACTGGTTTATTTTCTCATGCTAGAGTACCTGCTTACTGGACTCGATATTTATTGTGCTCGGCGTAGTACCGTACTGCCCCAGCCCGGCCGTCAGATCAACTTGTCCACTTGTGTTACATCAGACGCATCCACTCGACTTTTTCTGATTGATTGATTAATACATCACCCAATTCTCGAAACCTGTTTAATATGTACTTTTCATTTTAAACATAACTATTATTTCCTTTGATACAGGAAAAATGTGCGTATGTGATCGATTGTTGTAAAACATAAATACTAAAAAATAATATTTTTTTGATGGAATTTGGTATGCATAATCTGGAGTAAGACCCATTTAAAATTCCACCCTTCATTTATCTATCAAAAATATTGTAGCCCTTCCAAGTAAGTAGTTTAAGAAGTGGTTACTAAATATTTGGTTTTTATTTTCAGATGTAGCGCTGGATGGGAAGGACCCCTGTGTAACGAGTGCGCCCGCTATCCCGGTTGCATGCACGGCACTTGCTCCAAGCCATGGGAATGCCTGTGCAACGAAGGTTGGGGTGGTCTGTTCTGCAATCAAGATCTTAATTACTGTACCAACCATAAACCGTGCAGAAATGGTGGTACTTGTTTTAACACCGGTCAAGGTAGCTACACCTGCGAATGCAGGCCGGGATTCAACGGAAAAAACTGCGAATTCCCAGTCGACGACTGCAGCAAGTCATCTTGCTTCAATGGTGGTACCTGCACTCGCAGTTACAATGGAACAGCCAGCACTTGTTTATGCCCACCCGGATTCAGCGGTCCTCGCTGTGAGACGACTTCGTTAACATGTCAGGACAGTCCCTGTCTGAATAGCGGATCTTGCACCAACACCGAGAACGGATATCAATGCTTGTGTCAAAACGGATTCAGCGGTACCGACTGCGAACATCAGATCAGCAGTTGCAACCCCAACCCTTGCAAAAACGACGGGGAATGCGTGGAGGCGAAGAACGCCGGCTACCAGTGCATTTGTCCCACGGGATTCACCGGCGACAATTGCGAAACGAACATCGACGATTGCGATGGAAACCCTTGTCGAAACGGCGGTACTTGCGTGGATAAAATCAACGAGTTTCACTGCCATTGCATCCCTGGCTTTATCGGACCGCTATGTCAGAATCGAGTCGACTATTGCATCACAAAACCATGTGCCAACGGCGGGACCTGTTTCAAACTCATCAATGACTACAAGTGTAAATGTGCACCTGGCTTCGCAGGTAAAGGCTGCAGCGAAGAAGTGGACGAATGCCAATTACAGCCCTGTCAGCATGGAGGTACTTGCGTAACTGGCACAAATGGATTCGAATGCATCTGCCAGCCCGGTTTCATGGGCCGCGAGTGCGAGCAGGTAGCGTCCAGCGCTGCCCCAAGTGCCCGAGTATCTTCCGAATCCAATCTCACTACCGAGCACGTCGTCGTCATCGCCACTATTTCCACAATTGTGCCTTTGGTAGTTCTGGTAGCTGTCGGAGTGATTATTTGCTTAAAACAAAGAAAAAAGAGAGAAAAGGCTCGTGCTGATGAAGAAGCTCGCCTGCAAAACGAACAAAATTCCGCCAATAGTAGTTTCGCGAAGAGAAGTGCTGTAATGTCAGCTGATGCTCATATGATCAAGAACTCTTGGGGCAAATCAAACAACATTATGAGCTCGAACTTATCGTCTCCAGATGACTGCAGTGTATCAAATATCAGTGTCAACGACTGTGATGGATTTCCAAAACCTCTACATCAAGTGATTGATGGACGGCCAGTATATAGTCTGCAGAGGACCCGCTCGCAGAAGCAGCTGAACACAGATCCTGGTGCTCGTGCTTCGGCACTCCTCGCAGCCAAACTGCATGACCCCGACTACGAACATCTCAAACGTCTCTCTGTGATGTCCAACACTTCGGCTGTATGTGGCTCAAGGTAAGTTAAACTCTTCTAACTTTTTAAACCCCTTTAAAAATCGATCTGTCAAACTGTCAATTTTATGGTATGGTATTTTACTGAAGTAACTTGTTTGTGGGAATATTGTCTTATATTGAATTTTTCGTTGCAGTGATCCGTCTCTTCTCAAGAGGCCGATGGATAAGGAGTCAAACAGCGTTTATGTGATAGAAGAGCACTTTCCCTGTCCGGACACGATCTCATCGGGACTCTTCGCCACGGAAGTTTAGTTATTTAGCTGTAAATGTCACGTGTATGTAAAATAATAGGTTAAGATGTAAGTACGTAGCGAAAGGAAGCGTGCATGCGGACGTTTAGACACGTCATAGTGACGTTTAGACACGTCAAATGTGATTCGCGGATCGGCTACTTTTTGGCGTGGGTTCGCGCTGTACAGTTATTTATTTAAATTCCACGCCGAAGGAGGTACGGATTCGCAGACGAATGCGATTATGAATGTATGTGTTTGGTACTGAAAATTGGGGTTAGTACCCCGTGTCCAAGCGCTCGCGCCTCGCTCGAGACGACCCTGAGCGACTCATTCAGCCCCATTAGGTTCACCCTTATGGATTTTTTTTCCGGTTTTAACTGGTTAAAATATGGCCTTTTCCATTTTTAACCGGTTAAAACACGGGTTTTAACCTTTTAAAGGCAGGGATTTTATTGTCAAAACCAGTCTTTTTTCGGTTAAAACCTCTGTTTTTATATATATAAAACTTTGTCGGCCCTGATTTTCTCCCCAGACATGCTCTGAATAAATAGCATTTCTTGGGTTTGCCCCTATAAGGACCACCCTAAGCCCCCCTTGACTGAGTAGTGGCTCATTAGTTCTGCAGTTGCAAACACTAATGCCTAGTCCATTTCCGACAATTGACAAAAAAAAACGTCGTTTGTTTATATTGTACATATTAAATTTAATATTCTTTATACTTTTTTATTTCTTTTGTATAGATTCTTTTTTTTTTTGGTCATTGACGGACCTGGCTGGTTAGGAAACCAAGGCCGGATCCAGAAATTTGCCCGTGCTAATTTCTGGGCTATGAGAACACCATATTTTTATGGGTTAATGCATTAAACATTTGAATTCGCTTATCGTGTGCCCCAATTGGGGCCTTAAGTCACTTTTTGGGGTCCAAAGTAAAAAAAATACGTGAAATTTCCTTTCAAGCCTTGTCTCACGCTATACATTTGATGCTCTATGAGCATATACAATTATGACAACAGCAGCTTTCCGAGATGGAAAAACAACTATATTCAGTCATCAGTGTGTGTCATAATTTTATCACAGAGCATAAAATTTAAATTGTGATACCATTTTAAAGATTTTTTTTACTATTTTACTATGGGCCTTACAAAAAGGACTCAAGATCCTCATTTTAACGGCCTCAGTTTATGAGTAACGTTCGCATTCGGGTGGGAAAATAACGCATATCCCATATATTACCATAGACAAAATTCTGAGTCCGCTCTTGTATGAAACCAAAGATTTTGACGTAACGTATTTTAACGCCTTTCGAGCGAGGCTCGGCTTTATCTCGTCAAGTAGTATGTAACTATAAAGTAACATTTATGTAACTATAAAAGTAACATTTCAATTGTTATTGTATTATGTGATGTGATGAATCTAAAAATGAACTAAGTCAACAAATATTGTCGATTATTCTCAATATTTAAGCCTTCACGGTTCTAGAAGGTCAAATTACAACAAAAATGGACAAAACTAATAATTTTAACCATTTTCTATTTATGAAAAAACTAATTATAAAATTTTATATAAACTATCTTAATTTTTGAACCACCCTATTTTTGTTCAAAAAGTATAAAAATAGGTTCAAGCTTTCGTATTTTTAGGCTGATTCTTTGAAAATGATTCTATTTTAGACGTTCTTAGTGTGGAATAGCAAATCAATTTTTTATTTATAAAAATAATACAGATCGTACCTATTTTTATATTTTTTTCGCGCAGTTTTATTTAGTAGGGTGGCTCAAAAAAAATGCAGCGGTAGATTATTTTAAATTTAGGCCTAGTTAGTAGTTTTAGTGGTCAGTTTTTTTCGTAATTTAACTTTCTACCCAATTCGTGCTTTTTTTACTACGAAAGTTGAAAACTTCTGACTTGTACACTGTTTTATCTTAGCATGTATAATTCGTGTCCAAATCACAAGTTACATTTTCATTTTATGTAATGATTACACAGGTCTACAAATATAGACTTTTATTCTTACCCTTTACCCTCTTTAGATGATTATACCGAAGATTTTTGGATAGCTAAATCGAAATACCTTACCCAAAACGCTTCATCTTACCCTAACCTAAAAAACAATATTTTTTGCACTTTTATGTACTTACAGAAATAACTCTGAAACATGATTGATATATTTCTTTATGTGGAGGGAGAATGAAGTTGATATGGTAGGGAATACTTTTTTAACATGTTAGGAAGGTATTCTTTAATTGATATCATAACAACCGTATGATCTCTCATTTCTGGTTACTTTTTACTAGATCTAGTGTTTAAAGCTACATGATGAATGTTAACTTCACGTTTCAAAGTTGTTATAACCTAAAAATTTCACCAAAAAAACTGACGCGATGGAGGGTTTTGGGCGAAGAATTTGGTTTCTCTACAATAAAATCTTCGGAATGACCTACCAAGAGGGGAGGGTAAAAATCGAGTATGCCTGTGTTATTAAGAAGTTCATGTTTCGATAGACATATTTCTAGTGAAACATGATTATCTTAGTACTAAAATTTCATGTATACACTGAATTATTCTTAATTTGAACAAAGAATTATAATGTTCCTCTAATTATTAAACTAAGTCATTTCATTTTGATAATGTAGAAAATACCTGAAGATGTTTTTTCTATTTTATTGACTTTTTAAAATCCACTTATTGTACTACTTAACCACTTGGACGAAAGACTTAATATTGATAAAAAAAAGTTTTGTAATATATTATGTATATTTATAGTTTCTTAACTAAATGTCAATATTACAATTGTTCATGATTCATATTAAAATATTTCTTTAGAGAAGCGGCTGTATTGTTCCTCACGTGAATAGTGTTATTTAAATCTTAATAAATAATTTTGTTCTATAAACACCGGCTTTAATTTACCTAAACACAGATCCTGCAACCATTTAATAATTAAAAAAAAGCAATACCTTGTTGTCAGAAAATTTAGCTAGTTATAAAAGTTTTTATGAGTTATTTTTGCCTACCACAAGCTTTCGAGATATGGCACAAAAATAGTAAATTTTGCTTCAAATATTATTTTGAAACATCTTTCTGGATAACATGGAAAAGTTACGTAATTTTTTATTTCGCTGGCATGAAAACTGTATGATAACCTAGACATCTTTACATTATTGAAGGTACAGCTAAAAATAGGGTACCAAAAGTAAAGGGGTGATCATTTTCGACTTTTAAAAGACCCTATTTCTAAATCATTATGCGAGTCATTATGTATATAATCCAAAAAATAATAGCAAAAAGAACCTGAAATAAGTTCTTTTAAGTTATTAAAGAGCTTGATTGTCAAACTCATAAAATTTAATTAAAAACGTAATTTGGCGCAAACCACCATTACAACGTTAGCATAATAATGACTATGCCATGCTATCTCTGCTACGTATTATTAACGTGACAGGTAAGTTTTTGGTAAAGCTGACATTGTAACAGGTTTGTGACGCCAGCGGATACATCAGCAGGTGATCAACTAGGGCAAGAAGTTCTTGCCAAAAACCAACTACCTATAAAACCGATTTACAAGGAATTTATTGTAATACGTTTACATAGTGAATTCATTCAATGTAAATTTACATATCGTATATTTACAGTAAAAGATTTTCCACAAAATAAGATATATGCAGGTAAGTATAGTTATTATTAAACATTTGCTTTACTTATTCAGATATTACGTAAAACGTTCAGCACCATACTGCCATTTCACAATATGGGTTAGCATATTATTGCAAAACACTGCCTATATAGAACTTGAAGGATTTGTATGACCAAAAATAACATTTTAAATGAAAAAAACCATCTCAAAGTGTTCAAAACCCTCATAGAATATGTTTAGTTATTTTTTATATCCACCGTATTTTTTGATACACACTGTAGATAATAAGGACCACTCTAAGACAGTAAAATTGCCAAATAAAATATTCTTCAAAAAAAAATTTTTTTCTTGGTAAAATAAGAAATCGCATGTTTCAAATAAAAAAAAGGTGTTCAACAAAAGGAGAAAATACAGGTGATACTTACCTGGTAAGTAAATTTATTTTATTGTGTGTATAGTAGGTACATCTGACGAATTCCAAACTTAATAAATGGCTTTCTATTTATTGCTTACCGTCCAGGTGGCATAAGAAAAGACCTTTAATTTTCAAGGTCATGCTCGTAGAAGCGCTTATAGAAAATCTCTGAAATGCCTACCTATATGTGCCTATACAGGGTTATCCGCCTAGGAAACTCATGCGTTAGTTAAAACATATTTGAAGATTTTTTATTGCTTTTTAGGATTCGGTAACCCTTATGGGATCGCTTGTCTGTCTATCCTATTAGCGCGTTTAACTTGCAACTGCCCATTTTTTTACGTTTCTCCATGTTTTATATGAAAAAAATAAATAATTCTGCGATTTTTTTTCTCTGAAATTATACAGAAAATGCATATTTTTAATAAGTTTCTTGCAACTTTATTATTGAAGTACCTAATTATAATTTTGTTAACATCTGAAGACTTGTGATTTTTAAATTCAAAAAATTGTTATTTTAGATTCCTAATTTTTAAATTAAGGCTTAAACCTATTATTCACTCGAAAAAAATACTATTGTATTATTTTAGTAGTCACTTGTTCACCCTTCACAGCGCCTAGCGCTAGAAGAGTGTTACAAGCAGATGCCACACCTATGTAGTAAGTAAAAAGTACTTTGAGTATCTCAAAAAAGTACAATATCAGCATAAAAAAATATAGGGCGCGCTACCCATTTTTTAATACAATGTAAAAATATAGTGCGCGCGCGAGATTAAAGATATATTTTTGGTATATCGAGAAAAAACGCAATATACTATCCACTGTGAACAGTGTGCTATGGGATGCGAAGCATTACATATCTTCACGGATTGTTACCTTTTAAAGCTAATTATAAAATAAACAGAAAAGGGTGGCATAAATAAACAAGGATTTGGGATTTAACTGTTAAAAATAATATTTTGGTAGGCAGCCATTACAACCTTTTTGTTTAACTATCTCATTTGTTATCTTCTTTATCTTGTTTCCTTTACAAAAAGATTTTCTTGTGTAATTCCTAGCAAAAACTGTCAGTAGGTATTAGAATAATAGATTTTTATTATTATTTTTTGTCATTGTTACAATTACTTTAAGTTATAATCAGAAGCTGGACTTTTAGTATTCATTTATGGGGGGCTCGCTAAAGTTGGGAATTTTATTAAGACTATCTTTAAATTAAATCGGAACTTTAATAGTTATTTATGTTGAGAGGCTGGAGGAATTTAAATATTGAATTATATCTCTAATATTATAATTTATACATTGGAAAAGCTTTTTATCCGAAAATATATAGCAACGCGAAACAAGGGTTTATTTTTTTTAACGCATTTGTATGTATTTGTGCTTTGTTTCCCCATAGAGCCTAACAATCGAGGCGCCAAAGATTCGTCTTGATTATGCGAGCAAAATCTATATATTTTTATTATGAATTCCGTATTAAAAAAAATAGCTTTTGATTCGCCAACGTTTCAGTTCTTTATTTTATTTATCAGGCTTATGCAGCAGCTTTCGTAGTCGGATTTTTTGGCACTTCGGCTTTTTAGGTATTTTAAATACCGTATTTAAAATGAGTTCTGGTATATAAATTGAAAATTAATTTTATACAAGTATGTAGGTATTTAAATGTAAATCTTTGTCGCATAATTTTGAAATTTATTGAAGATGAACAGTTTTGCAACAAGACGCCATATCTATACTATAACCTATCCTATATTGTTATGTAACATCATTTTTAATGCGGCATATAAAATGCTTGCCTACGTTTGAATTATTCACTTTTCCACAAGAAGTGGGCGGGTCATTGTCGAATTTGTTTTCAGCGCCCAGAGTTTTTTTTTGAGCGCTTGTTATAATAAGACTTTTATTATACATAACATCCTCTGACTTTTTCTTATTTTAATACTTAAAAAAATATCCGTTTTTGAAAAAATATATCTAGCTAGATGGGCCTCAAGGGGCCTATTTTTTATGCTCGATCAAAAAAAAATTCGGTCGTTTGGACGGTTTTCCGAAAAAAGTATACTTATAAGCACGATAACTCAAGAACGCTTCAGAAAATCTCTACACACGCTCACATGCAGTTGCGTACCGTAAGGGGGGTAAGGGGGCACAGGCCAGGAATGCTGGCACTTGCCAAACTGAGACATTCCCAGCTTTGCTAGAATCAGAGAAAGCAAAAAGCATTTAAGGTAAAAAAAATAAATCGGTGGGCTAGACGGGGGGATTAAAAGAAAGAATGGTCGGTCAGATGCAGAGTTCGAAAAATTCTGAAGCAATTCCATTAAATCCATTATTTCAAACCGTCTCACGGGAAAGAGTTTCTTTTGTTGCCTTGTCTTGAGTTTTTCAATGTTATTTTCGGCTTAAAAATATTCGCAGTGTCAAGAATGACCATGAAAAGAATGCAAAGGTATTTAAGAGGTATCGGCCGGGTTTTTTTGCCGAAGAAACATCGGCCAAATACATTTTTGACAAATTGCACATCGCAAAAAAATATACAGCTATATTTGTGCCATCGAGAAGTACTGCTGTCAACAAAACAATACTTTCCCCTATACTTCATTTATATTTTACAAAAAAAAAAAAATGGAAAACAAAAAATCAAGCTGAAATCAGCTCTTATGTAAAACATCCAGAAAAGTAAAAAATACAATAAAAAGTAAAATTTTCATTTCCTAGGGATAATTTATTCAGTCCAAATATCCTTTAACCCACCTCAATTTTTACACAAAAAGAATAATATGTTCAAAATTTGAAACTTTTGCTCAAATAAAAGAAAATAAAAACATTTTCGAGTTTTGTGGTTATAGACCGACCCAGACAGACAGATTTCTATTCGCGGAAATTGGCTTTTTTACAATAACCCTATTGAAAATGACGGGTCTGCGCGGGTATAAATGTTGCATAGACCGGACTTGAGCGGGTGAATTTCATCCGCTTAAGTCCGGTTTATGCAGCATTTATACCCGCCCAGACCCGTCATTTTCAGCAGGGAAGAGAAACGTAAAAAAAGCAATATTGTTTTTATATACTAACGCAAGACTTTTTAAGTGAACTAAACATTATTTTTTGGAGGGTTAATTTTGGAAGTCCCCCTATTACAGCTATTTTGAGTAAAAAAGTTTAATTTTTTTTTGGTAGGCAGAAAATTTGAAAGGTCCCTAAGGCGTTTTTGAAAAATCATTACTTCGGAAGCAATATGTAGGTACCTTCAAAAAACATGAACATCTGTTTTGAAGATAACCATTGGGGGTGTCTAATATATTTTTACCTGGTTTAATAATATCGTCCATATGGTTCTATGGCTCTTTTATTTTTTTTAAATCTTTTACATCTTATTTTCCTTTTGAGAACGATTTCCTATTTTTTATAAATTGATTTAAAACAAGCCGTGAAGATATGTAATGTTCGAATTTTACAGTATACTTATCACAAGACTACTACTGGTAGGTCCTGAGTGGTGGGGGTAGTTACGTTAATTTACTGGTGGGTCCCATTTTCAACATTACCGCTTTATTTTAGGATAAAAATAAACTAAATTATATATCATTTTAAAGTTAAAGAATACGTAATGAGTTTTTTTTTATTTTTTTTTGTACATTTATTTCATTTAAAAATGACCAAAAATCTTAACATTTTAGTCAGATTTTAGCTAAAAATATATTTAATTTTAAAAATATAAAAATACCATAATTCTTACTCTATCCAATATAGAAGAGGTCTCCGTATTTGTTTAAATTTAATATTACTCTTAAGATATACTTTTAAAGTGTGACTAAAATAGTTAAAATTTTTATGCAAGTTTATTTATTAGTTATGTTGTATGTTGTTTTTGTTACTAGTCTCTTAATATTTAAATATTTTTATACTCAAATTTGTTTTTTTACCCGACTACAGCAACTCAAAGGATTAATGATCAAAAAAATATGAACAAATTATTTATTTAAAAACCCTTACAAAACATAACAAAGTAATACTAATTAAATGCAATTAACCTACAATATCAGTCAAATTATTTATATAAATAGATATTAAACAGAAATTGTTAAGTAGATAAACACCCCTTACAGCCTAAAATATAAAAAGGGCAAAAACCATTAAAAAATAATAACAAAAAAGAGACTTCGTTAAATACGGCAGTATTTTCTTCGAATTTCAGAACTTTTTAGTATATTTAGGTTTATACCAAAATCTACAATATAAAAGTTGATCCCTGTATGCCTACAAAAAACCTCTGAAATACAATTAACAACTGCCATCTGTTTTATCTCTATCTTTCGGAATTTACCCTTAACAATTTAACTTATTTTTAATAATAATTTAAAGCATAAATGGCAAAATGGCTTTCCTCTGTTTCGGGTAGTCGGGAAATTCTTTTCTGTAGTTTCGGTGTTTGGCCAAAGCCCATACTGACATTTGAAATAGTCCAGCAAGTCCAAACAATGCAGCTAAAAATATATATAAATAATCAAGTTTTTGGCCCCCCTTACTCTACCTTGATTTTTGCGAAAAACATCCAAATTCAACGGCGGCCACATGTAAAAGTTCACAAAAATGTTACGGGATGACACAACTGGCAGGCGGATTCCGTGCACTATGGAGTTTTGTCAATCGTCGCCTACCCTACCGATAAATTTTTAACGCGCAGACATATATTGAACTTCGGCGAATAATAGATTTCTATAGCCAGTAGTGTCATCTCGTAAATTGTGTCTGAACTTTTAAATATAGCCGCCATTGAACTCGTATATTTGAATTTAAATAAAAAAAAAACTATAGGGTTTGTTACCTGGTAAACATGAAGTCATTAGGGTAAATCCTAGCCAAGCTCCGAATTCATAGGTATAATTTGGACAGGAAACAAGGTTGTACATGTTGGTCAAAGGGTTGCCAGTGGGCATCGGAATTTTGCGGACGCTCGTGCCGGGGGGACGTAAATCACGTAACAAAATGTGAATGCTCAGATTACCCAATTCAGAAACCTAAAAAAAATATTAGATAAATATACTGGACCAGCCCTGGTGGAAAATAACGTTAGAACGACTTGACCCAACATTAGATGAATGTGGTGTAAATGTCAGATACCTAACGTTAAAATCTAACGTTAGAATAACGTTTATGTAACGTCAGAAGTTTTTCCAAACGTTAGATAAGCGTTATTCTAACGTTAGGCAACTTGATACTTTAAATCCGAGTTCAAATCTGAATAAGATTCCTATACACAGATTCTCGCCTACGATACCTTTTTTTGTAAAAATCGGGATGGGGTAACGAGGCCAAACCATTACTTTATGAGATAGCTTGCTTAATATAAAAAAATTCTTTAAAAAAATTGTTCACATTTTTTTTTACATTTTTTTTTTCAAAATAGGGGAATATATTTTATAAGCTATTACTGATTTAAAAGAAAATACTTACAACAAATATTGCGAGTCCAATCATTTGAAGCAATGCTGAAGGTGCTGTGAATAAGGGATGGTTGACATGGTATGCGACATAAAGAGCAAAGCCCCAGTAGTATGAGCAATTTTTGAATAAATTGCGTAGAGGCATTGTACCGTGAGAGAATCGGTGCACAAACAGTGTTTCTAAAATTCTTTTGGCATAGTGCACAGTCCAACAAAATAATGCCATTCTGAAAGTATTATAACATTAGTTTCATAATGGACAAATTTTTAGAGGGTAATTTAGTGACGAATATTTTCGTTTGGACTTTTCCCTGATTAAAATTATGCTAAATAAATTAATATAACTTCTATATATTTCATGTGCCCTTAGTTCCCTAAAATTTTCTGACTTTTCCAGACCCCTGGACACCCTGTGGTATCTACTAAATTTTACATTTAATGTTTTTAGGTTTTTGTTAAAATAAAAATTATATAGGACATAAAAATGTTATACCTTGTATTAGAAGAAAGTGTTGTATTATTACCAGCAGATCCATAAATAATCCAAGGTCTATATGCCACGATTAAGTACAAAACCAAAGGCCCCGCATATTCCAAAATGAAAACAGTATCCCAACCAATCTGTGGTCCCAGATCCTTAACATAAATCTTTCTCGAGTCTAGCAAATTCAGTTTGCCTGCAGTCAGATCATCTTTGAGATCCTTTCCTGTGCTTTCAGATCTTAAACTCTGCCTATCGGCTGTGATTTTACATATTCCAGCAATTTTACATTTTATTTCTTTTACTGTTGTCGAGTCGTTTACAGAAATCTCCCCTAGCCGTTTGTTGCTTGTCGTAAAGACTTCAATCTAAATCAAATGAAAAAAATGCAAAGTCACTGTGATTTTCTATTAAAAATACAAGAAAAATAGTTTTTTAACCAAAATAGTTTTTGTGTATTTATATAATTAATAAAATCATTATTTACCTGAGACATAATTGATTAATTTTAAATAATCGAAGGGCTGATTATCTAAAATTCACTTTATATCACCGTAAATCAAAGACTAACACTGATAAACATTTATGCAAATGTCACTTTACAACATCGACCAAATTTCAAGGTCGGTCGGTAGGTGGCCTACGTTCAAGGGCGAAGGTCGCGTTTTTTTTCTTTCTTTTGGATGGAACCGCAAATGTATATTTTTTTATAATATTTGGGTGGATAGAACCACAAACGATGTAACCAGGTATTGAACAGAAATATGAAAAAGCGCCGCAGGCAAATTTGTTGCCTCCGGCATTTAATTGTAGGATATAAAAATAGAAGTTTTATTAATAATTAATGAATATTTTCTTTCTTCAGCTTTGTTTTAATCAATGAACTTTAATTCATTGGTTTTAATGAAAAAATTCACTGAAGAAAAAAGTTCATTTACACTACTTTTCTAGCATTGTCAAATCTGGCAAGGTTCCACAAGGGGAAATTCTACATTATTTTGCGTACCACCCTCAAAAGGTTTGTATATTTCAGTTTTTCAGGATGTTTGTATTGCGAATCATTAGTACTATCTAATGCATTATGGATTAGTTTTGGGTGGAAGAAAAATAATTTAAAATTTTATTTTCGTCGCCTCTTCTTCTTCTTCGAAGCCAACGAAAATATGGCAACACAGGTTGTGATGTGCCAGACAGTTGTCAACCTCAAAAATTATAAAGTAATTCTTGCTTTTCAACATATGTTTTGTATTCCTTTTATTTTAAATAAAATAATTTAAAATGGATAAAGAACCGTATAGAAAGAAAATTGAACAAATGTCAGCTGAAGTGGTTGATTCAAACCCTTACAGGTAGGTAAAATCAAAAATAATTTTAGTTTATGTTTTGTATACAAATATGTTTTAGTCGTTTAATGGCATTAAAACGAATGGGTATAGTGGATAATTATGAGCAAATAAGAAACTATACAGTTGCTATTATTGGTGTAGGAGGAGTAGGTAGTGTCACTGCAGAAATGTTAACTCGATGTGGTATTGGAAGATTATTATTATTTGATTATGACAAAGTAGAACTAGCCAATATGAACAGACTTTTCTTTCAACCACATCAATCAGGGTTAAGTAAAGTGGAAGCAGCAGCAGAAACGTTAAGACATATCAATCCAGATGTTGATATTTTAACATTTAACTATAACATTACAACAGTTGATAATTTTGACAATTTTACTAAATCTTTGCAAACCTCTAGTTTGACATCTGGACCAGTTGATATTATTTTAAGCTGTGTTGACAATTTTGAAGCAAGATTTGCTATTAACACTGCTTGCAATGAACTTAATATGAAATGGTTTGAATCTGGAGTTTCTGAAAATGCAGTTTCTGGACATATTCAGTTTATTATACCTGGAGAATTGGCCTGTTTTGCAGTAAGTGTACCCGGTTAAAAAAAAACAAGTAGAGACCAGTAGATTCCGATTCATTTTCTACTGGTCTTCACTGGTCTATACTTATTTTTTTTTTAACAGGGTAGTTTAAATAATCTAAAAGTTTTAGAAGGTGTGCCCATTACATACACCCATGGAAACTTGGCTACTGCTTTGTTCCAAAATAGTCCCTCCCTCACTCCCAATTTTTACCAAATCCCAGATGAGCTTTGAATAAGAAACCTAGCTATCTCAAAGCATTCTTGAGTTATTGTGGTCACAGACAGTTTTTTTTTTGCAGAAGTCATCTTTTGCATATAAAATGTGAAAAAATGATAAATAAGCAATAAAAAAATATTTTTTGCTAATGAAAAGCTTCCTAGGTCTTGCACTAAGAAAAAAGCTTGAACGTTTCTCGATGTTTTATATGCAAAGACGCGATTTCCGCGTAAAAAAATCAGTCCAGTAAAATTTTTGACAAACTGGAGAATGCTTAAAGATAAAATCTTTAAATTTGGGCCACAGTTCTAATTAATTTTGGGAAAATCAGATAAGGGGTTAAAAATATTGCTTTTCACAATACATATATTTTGGCTATAACAAGGTATTTTTTTTTAATTTTTTTTCAAAAAGTTTTTTTATTTTAACATTATTTTAATTTGCTGGTATTAAATTAAGCTTTTGTTTTAGTGTGCCCCACCTTTAATAGTTGCCTCAAACATAGACGAAAAAACCTTAAAACGAGATGGTGTGTGCGCGGCAAGTCTACCTACTACAATGGGAATTGTAGCTGGCTTTTTAGTGCAAAACACCTTAAAATATCTACTCCAATTTGGACAAGTGACTCATTATCTAGGATACAGTGCTTTAACAGATTTTTTTCCAACCATGAGCATGAAACCAAACCCCTCTTGTGAAGACTCAAACTGTAGATTACGCCAACGTGAATTTCAGTTAAAACCTAAACCTGAAATGGCCGAAGAAGCAAAAGAAGAAGAAAAACCTGTCCACGAAGATAATGAGTGGGGTATAAGCCTAGTTGACGAATCTGAACAAAAAACTGAAAAGATTGAAGTTAGTAAAGGTCTTCATTTTGCCTATACTGTTCCAAAACAGGAGAGTATTGAAGAAGGTGAAGAAGCAACTACTAGTAATAAAGATGTCAGTTTGGAAGAACTTATGGCTCAAATGCAATCAATTTAATTTTTGTTTTATCTCAAAACACTACAATTTGTTTTTAAATTTTACTGAACACCTAATAATTTTTGATTTACTAAATTTTTATTAAAAAAAAATTGAAAACTTTTTTGAAAAATTACTTTTGTTGGCAGCCATATTATTTTTTATAGCCCAAATTTAATTCAGTAAAATCTAAAAATCTGTATACAACTCTACTCTCTTTGGAAAAGTATTAAAGAAAATTTGTTAATCTGTTCTTAAAATATATGATTAAAAATAAAAAGGGTGCCGGAATAAATTTTTAAGTGGACTCCCATGTGCCTGTTTTTAATATTTAATTGATTTGTGGCAATGTTGCATAAACAGTGCAGTTCAAAAGTCACCGCCCCTCTTCTGCCATTCTAAGCTGAAAGGTCCTATGCTTAACAATGTTTAACATACACAGATAGCACCTTTCAGCTTAGAAGGGCAGTCTTAACTATAATAATAAATTAATTTAATTGATTTCTAAATAAATTTAGAAGTTGTGTATACTACTAAAAGCTATTTAGTTTATTTCCGTACATACATATGCATATGAATAAGTGTGGTGTAGTACCTATATGTATATTAATAATTTTTTATAAGCATTCCTATAAAATTAAAAACTAAATTACGCAATAAATTGTTTTTATTTAAGGACCCCGGTCATAGAAAAATTAGGCAAAGATATCCCCCAGGTGTTTTTACTTACCTTGTAAGGTTTTTGACAACCCCCTAAAAATCTTACGTATTTTATGCACCCCTTGCTTTGAAATTAAAATCAATATATTAATTTTAATACACGAGTTCAACGGCGGCCATATTTAAAAGTTCACAAAAATTTTACCAGATGAAACTACTGGCAGTGGACTCCGTGTACTGTAGAAGCGTATTATTCGCGGCAATTCTACATATGACTGGTACTCTGCGCCTTCAAATTTTAGCGGTATGGTACCAGTCATATGTATGATTTGATTGATAGAATTTTATAGTGCATGGAGTGTGAACTTTTAAATTTGGACGCCGCTAAACTTGTATATTGGAAGTTATAGTAATCATAGCACTACAAGAAAGTATCACTACTCATATTTTTATGACAATCAGGAGTTACAAAAAATAAAAAGCTAAGAATTTTCGCTTTACAAAACATATATTGTGATTATCCAAAAATAAATTGGGCCCTGCTTATCAGTATAGAGAACCAATTGTTTTTTAAGACATTTAGATTTTAAGAAAACTTTTTTTGTTGGGTAGTGCGATTAAATTAACCATTCAAATCCTTAATTTTATTTTTGGCGCATTTGATTCATCTCACTGAAAACTAAAACTTAACCAGAAATGGTTAGTTTATGGGTGCCCTATAAAAAATTTCGTATTAAACGTATTAAAACACACTTTTTAATACGTATTTGGACTTTTTCTATGTCTCAGTACGTTTCAATGTGACATTTTTTATAGCGTGGTCTCAGCTTATTTTTATCAAAACAACACTTGGTTCCCTTTACACCAGCGAGGTCCAGTTTTATATTACAAAACAAAACTAATAAATAATTAAACAAAAAGGGCACAGCGGTTTATTTTAAATAAATACACTCTCCGACCAAGATTATGAGTTATTTTGAGATGAACACTTTTAAATTTGAGTTATTTGAGTTTAAAATATAAAGCTTATGCCATGTTTATTCGAGTTATACATTTAAAATATTTAGTTACATTGAAAATTTTTTTAGAGAGTATTACACATCTAATGGCTATCCAATGGATATACTCTCGCAAAAAAATATTGCTTTTTTTAAACTTTTTATATACAAAAAAAATTATTCCCTATGTATCCACAGTAACTTGAGAAAGCCTTAAAATTTTAAATGTAGGTTTCTTACATATTCTTAGCTGCTTCTATGGAAATATTTTTGGTAAAAATTAAAGTGAGGTAAAGAGGGTAAAACTATGTATTAATAATTACTACTAAAACAAAACGTTTTGCTGTTTTTTTTTTCAAAACATTTTTTTTTCAACAAATAATTTTTTATTGGAACAAACAGGATAAGATGTACAATTAAATGTGTGAGTAATCTGTGGTTATACTATATATATATTAATATTTTTCCCCTACAAACGTCCTGCAATAGTAAAAAGAATTTAAAACAATTTTTTTTAAACACTATTTTATAGTGGTTAGTATTAATGCAAAACTGTTAGTTTATTAAAATAAATTTGACCCTCCTTGTAACACCATTCACCATGTATTTTCTACTCAAAGTTCAATTAGATTGCCTACTTCTAAATTACTAAGTTTTGTGACAATGTTATTGGACATAAAACTTTTTGTTTCACTAAAACTTGAAGTTTCAATATGACTATAAAATGACGCTTTTTTACATTCTTTAACTTTGGTTGAATTTTTATTCTTTTCAATTGATTTCTCACTTGAGCTACTTGTAACTGAATTAATACAATGTTTACTTTTTAAATAATCTAAAACAGGATCTTTACCTGTTTTCATACTTATCTTAGTCTTAAGTATAACATATTGAGATCGCCAGTACTCGTAAGATGATATTTTGAGGGCAGAAACCCATTTTGAAACATCGGCATCACATTTACATGAAAATATATGCTTAGATTCATTATCTTTAAATGTATCATTAACTTTAAATGTTATAGAAAATGCAAATGGTATACCTCTACGTGGATTTTCATAGGCTACTTGAGAATTTTCCAATACAAGCACTCCTACTGGCTCGGTTGAGCTCATTCTATAATAGAATAGCAAGTTTGACATCAACTTAAAGTATCTTGGTTTGAATTGAGGTTGTTGATACCAATCACTCCAGTCATTTTCTTGAGGTTTCATATGTTGTAATACTCCTTCCAACAATGCATTTCCTTCCCCTATTTTTGTCAACTCTTCTTCATTGTATCTCATTTTTCAAATCCGTTTTCACTTTACCGTTTGGTAGAATAGTTTCAGTTCATAATTTTGCAATTGTGTTTCTAATTAACTAACTTGGCAAACAATGCATTTTTCTATAGTGGGGAGGATATATAAAGAATTCAAGTTCACCCCCTCAAAATTGAAAGTGTACTAACCTAAAAACAGTGAAGTTAGCAACGAATAAATTAGCAGATAGCGACTTCCCCGTATGGAAGAGTAGCCAGATTTCCGGATTGAAAATCCAGCCTAAAATATAGAAAAAATATAAACAAATTGCAAATTTTTGTAATTGTGACTAACTACTTATTGCTACTCTTTCATAAAATACTTTTAATAAATTAATAAGTAGTTCGACTCATATGCAACCTATAATACATAATTGTGTATTATATATTGCCAATTCAATACATATGCAACCAACAATACAACGTCAAGTATAATCGGTTGTAAAATAACAGATCGTACCATTGATATATTGATATTTCATACCAGTGGATGGTACTATACCTACAAAGTTTATCAGAGGTTAATATACCTTAAGAGAAGATCAAAATACAAATTTGACTAAAATTGAGTGGTTAGTTGGTTTGGTTAGACGACAATAGATGGCAGCCCATATACGAAATAGGTAAATAAGTTTTCGAATACTTTTTAGCTATGTCCTTTGCTTAAGTGGATTCTTGTTTTATTTGTATTATATTATTTTCTCGTTCAAACTTCGTCAAGAAAAGGTAACTTCGAAAAAAGTATGATTTACACCTGTTAATCGTTGCATTTATACATTTTTTATGTATGAATATTTCAACTAGGATGTTTTTAGGATTATTTGTACAAAATGTAAATAGTGAGTGTAAATAAACCAGGCATTTTTGATAATTTTGAAACATCAATGTTTAATTTTCGCATGTGAATGTTATTAATATTGCTATGAAATAAAATCGAAGATAAATACACAACCATAATAAAGTAAGTAAAATAAATACATGAATGCGTATTACAGCAAATAAAAGTAAAAAAAAAGACCTAATATAAACACATAAAGTTATAAAAATGTTTATCTGTAGTCTAAAACGTTTATTTTGTGATATAAGGTATAAAATATGTAAAATATTTCAAAGTATACTTAAAGTGGTCTATGGTATGCTATTACTAATAAAAACTTGCATGTTCAACTTTTGTTATCACCTTTCATTGTTGCCTTATTAACTGCATACCTGTATCATTCATTTTGCAATGGATTTCTGTGCTAAAATCGGTTTAAATCTTTTTAGAATGTATAAGAAGAAGTCTGTGATATTAAATATTGTATTAATAGTTTTTATTTCAACACTCACATCAGTATTTTCAAGAAATGAACCTAAAAATGATCCAAGAAATAATGGTGATTTTGCTCTTTGGATTGATGAGAAACAAGTCAAAATGTTTAGTGGTAAATACAATATACTAACTACTAACAATAAAACTATGAAAAACTATGTTTAACATAACTAACTATTATATTCCACAAATACAAATGTATGCCTAAAAATATCCTTTAAAGGATATTTTTAGGAATTTTCACTGGGAGGTTGCTGAGGGTCTTCAGAGAGGATGGTTTGATACCTCAATTTACCTTCATGCCCACTTCACAAGGAAGCACTCGGGGGAGCACTACTTCCCCCCACTTTATACCAAGGGCAGACCCAAAAAAACTGCCTAATTTTGCTTAAAAACTCAGTTTTTATTGTATTGCGACACTTTGTAATGCACCCACCCATCCATGTACATATTTATTTGATAGGGATAAAACAACCGAGATAAGAAGAAAGGGTTTAAAAGGAAACAAGTTTTTCTTCATAGATTTTCCGTTTTTTGCCTCACATATTCCTTCAATTATTTTATGTCAAATATCTTTTCATCTAAAACATAAGCTCAAAATGTCAGGGAGTTTTACAAGGTTTGAACTTTTCTGAAAGCTGCAGCTTGATTCTTTAATATCTCCTATGAAAGCTGATTTTGTTTCTGATATTTTTCTGCAAATTTCTTTAATATCTCTGAAAAACTTGAAAAACTAAGGAAATCTTATTTAAAGTTTTAATGGTCACCATGAACTACATTCTGTAGAATATAGTTTATGGTCTCCAGCAAAACTGAAAAAATTTTATACACTTTTGTATTAAATATATCCTTCAGGATCTTGGAAATAAGAAGGGTCAGACCAAATATTGTCATAAAGTATGACTCATACTCCCATTTATTATTATTTTTTTTAATACTGGAAAGCCTTGAAATTGTATGAATTGTGTCAAAAAAAGTCAAATTCAAAGAAAAAAAAATCGTCCCGACCGGTCGGGAGGTTACATTAATAAAATCAAATCTTTGAAACAAAACGGTTCAGGAATAGATTCCTTTTTAATAAAAAACCGTAGCCGTGAATACGGTCCTTTTATCTTCGCTTTATATTCAGTAAAATTTCAAAAAATACTCCACTTAATTATAGGTATGTCCATGGAGATATATGCTATAGTAAATGGTAATGTTCTACCATACATACTAGATCCAAATTTTGAGAAACACCTCCCTGTGATACCTTCTGAAGTAAGTTATGTCAACTTTACCTGGAAAGCGGGAGGAAAAAAATATTATTACAACTTTGATAGACTTCAATCATATGACGAAAGCATTTTGGAAGCCCCTGTAATTTCCATAAAAACAAAAGGCAGAGTGCCAAAACGACCCAAGGAGTTTAGTATTTTTTTGCCATGTCTGGGAAATAGTTCTGGAATAGCCAAATTTGGTATTGGCTTGTTAATTGAGAGTAGGAAGGGAAAACCCTTAAATGGCACTCCTTTGAGGCTTAAACTGAGAAAGGAATGCGCTCAACGAAGTAAGTATACTTAACTTTTTACGCCAACGTTTTGTATTTTCTATTTTTAAACTCATACAGAGGGTACAAAAAATACTGCTGCCAAGATTCCCCTATAGGGTCATACTTTAAATACGCAATACGCAAAATTTTGCAAATGTTAACTCCCACCAGGTAACGCTAGCAGCCAAAGCCCCCCTAAAAAAATTTTTGGGTGAAAAAACGTCAGAAAAGACAAACCGTTTTTATTACTTTAAAAATAGGACGTTGCGTAACGCTAGATCAGTCCCCCTCCTTTAAGTGCTTTACGTAGTAGTATTCATCTTAAAACGTTCTCGAGCTATCGTGGTCAAGCATTTTCATGACAGACAGATTTTTTTGCATATAAAAGTCGAGAAACGTAAAAAAATGAAAAATTGGTGTTGCGATAAAAAATATGTCCATTTATCTTGTGACCGCTGCAACTCGAAAACGCAAGAGACTTCAAATTACCATAGATTCTCGTTCAATTTTTTACAATTTTTTTTGAGAGTTGTTTTGTTGGCAGTAGTATTTTATCTTTTATCATAGAAACACGTAATAAATAGACGAAGTTTTGATAAAATACACGCATGCAACTGCTTATTTAAATTGTTTATTATTTTGTTGCTTTTTTGCTCTTAAATCTTTTGAAGGTCCAGATCCAGAATGCGATAAAAAATGTGCAAATCAAGGTTGGTGCAATCACGAAAAAATCTGCCAGTGCCCAGAAGGCTACATGGGGCAATACTGTAAAACTGCCCTGTGTTACCCGCAATGTATGAACGGGGGGAATTGTACCTCCCCGGGGGTATGTAGTTGTCCCCCTGGGTTTCAGGGCCGGCACTGCGAGGGCGGAATTTGTGGAGAAAAATGCCTAAATGGGGGCAAATGTGTACAGAAGGATACATGCGAATGCCCTAAGGGACATTATGGACCTAGATGCGAATATTGTGAGTTAACTAAAAAATATTGCTTATTTTCAGAACCTCGTATTTTGTTGGACCTGCAGAGAAAGTTGATGACTAAAAAAAAATTGTCAACTCGAAAACTCGCACTCTTCCATAAGTTGATGACAAAAAACAAAGTTTATAAGCTTTCAAAGAACAATATATCATAAAAAATAAAATAGGAACGGACATGATACCTATAGTTTTCGTCCCTATGATGTCCCTGACGATGTATTTTTTTGAATTTTAGCAAAATGTAACATTTCTTGTTTAAATGGTGGCAAATGCAGGGGTATAAACATATGTAAATGCCCCAGAGGTTTCCGAGGCGACCATTGTGAAATTGGAAGGGCTAAGCCCCACAGAAGTAACTGCCAGTTGGTCTGCAAGCACGGAACTTGCGTGGATGACGCTTGTGTTTGCGACCCGGGCTGGTATGGAAGACTTTGCCAACACAGTAAGTTGTTATTGTAGGAAAAGATACAGGGCGTCGCAGGAACCTAGGCATAACATTTAACTGGGTAATCGCCGCACATTCAGTGACTGAAGGTAAGAGTAGAGAAAATAATTTCCCTCATTTAAAAAAAAAATATATATTTTTTTTTTCAAACTCCATCTATTTTTTTTATTGTATAAGAGATATTCAAAATGATCAAAATTTGCCTTACGTAATACTTGAACGTTGCTAAAGCTCTCTATAAAATTTTTTTTTTACTAACGCAAGACTTTCACTTTTATCTGTTTTGATAAGGGTTTTAATTAAAAATGATGTATGCCTTTATTTCTGATATACCCTGTAAATTTAGTGCCCCAATGAGTATGCTAGAAGAGAGACATAGTTATGTTAAAATTTATTTAAATTACCTTATTATTTTTTAATTGATAGTGAGAGGGGGTAATTATTCGTGTCGTCATTTTTGGACGGTCCCTAATTAAATTTGTATATTTTCAGATATTAAATGAACGATATAATTGAACAAGATGCCATGATTGATACTTAAGTATTTTTAGTTATTATATAGACTTTTTACAACACTTAATTATAATATGACTGCTAATTAGCTATTTTTATGCCTTTTTTACTATTGTTACTATAACAGACTTGTTTTTAAAAATATCCATATTTCTATTTTTTGTACGTTTACGAGGGCATGTATATAAGTTTACTTTGTATGGAGTTTTTTAATTTTTACCCCTATTTTTTTATTTGAAACTGCATTTGAAAAGTGAAATAGTTGAATATAATTTAGCTGTTCATATTTCCTGAATTTTACATGTTTTTTTCGAAGCATTAGTTTTTTTAACAATTTTTTTTTTAACCTATTTGAGCAAAAACATTAAAAAATACTTCTGATGTCAGGTATTTTATAGATTTTTGGGCTCCGTATGGCATAAGTCCTACATTGAGAAATCAAATTTTTCGTATCAAAGGGAGATTTTAAGTTGCTATCATAGTGTTATCCAGGGGATGCGACATAGGTCATGACCTTGTTTAAGATTGTGGACAGGCGCAAATGAATTCCGCGTTGCCAGTTCCAGCGCTAAGTATTCTGTAGTAGTAAACAAGAGATAGGCAGCGTATGGCTGGCTAATACAATTTTTTAAAGGACAATTTTCTTCATAGTTACTGCTGAAAAAAGCATATGCATAATCTTTAAATAAAAAAAATTGGAGGTGTATTATTAAAAAAATCTGGTGTGTATTATACATACTTGTACTTATTAAACGACCCTCGTATATCATATACTAGATAAGTGTATATATAATGCTTGTGATATGAATATTTAATATTTTGTTGGTTAAAAATGAAATAAACTTTATATTAAAAGTAGCTACTTATTATGTAGAGTCCGTTTTTTCTCAGAAAGAGTCAGTCACGTTCTCAGCAGACCTACTATTAAACATTTGAAATACAGGGTAGGTTTCAAACCATTTATATTCCTTTTAAAATGAGGTTTTGGAAGATAACTACGCCATGTGCTCTAATACCCTAGGTATTAAGGTATTTAAATACTGAGATTTTAGTATTTTTTGCACTTATTGCAATAACTTTGGAATGATTTTATCCAGAGCCGTGAAATTTGGTATTCATTAATGAATAATTATTACATAAGCCAAATTTAGTTGTATACAAATTTAAATAAAATAGGACTGCGACAAAAAGTCCAAACCAAATGTTTGTATTATCAGAGTTTAATGAGGTCCCTGACTTCTTCTTACAAAAAACGGAGTCTAGTTTATATTTTATTTCTGCAGAACATGTTGAATCAGTTCCCCTCCAGCCTCCCAGATTACTTCTCAAAGGGGTCGTCAAAATCCTGTACGGAGGCGGTCATAAAGTAAAAAAAATACATATTAGTTTAAAAATCTGTAAAAATTTTAGATATAAATTATTAAAAATGACTGGTCCGCGCGGGTATAAATGGTGAATAATCCGGATTAAAGCGGATGAAATTCACCCGCTCAAGTCGAAATTTTGGAGTAAATTCCGAGTATTATCTCAGAGTTATATCTTGAAATTTTAGTTTAGTTAAAATTTTGAGATATATACCTATCTCAGAATTGATATAACTCGGAATTAATATGTAATTTCTTGTTTTTTTCTACGTCTTCGTATGATTTTAAATTGAATATGTATTTTTATTTTATATGTCACTTCTACGCTTTCGTAGGACCGGGATCGGGATCCCGAACTTTTGTAAATTTTTGTTTTTTAAACAGTTTTTTTGGATGTTTTTTCAAAAACATATTTTTCGGACATAACCCCAGAGCATATAGACACAAATCTGTGCGTATGAGAAATCCGGCTCTGTGAGACTTCCTTGCTGCACAGGTAACAATGGGATAATCGAAAATTGGTCCGTTTTGACGTGGAATAGCTCCTTATTATACTCTTCACAGCGAGTAAGCGCTAGAAAGTACAGTAGTGGACTTTTTAAAAAACGTCAGACAAAAAAATCTTGGATTCAAATGAGTTTCATGAAAAAGTAAAAAAAATATTTTTTTTAGTAATACTAAGGTTAAAAAAATTTATTAAATGAAAAAAAGACTAAAATATATTAACAATTGTAAAGCTTTTATAATATTTAAAAGTATAGATAATATTCCAAGGGGGGCCCGGCCGCTTATTATGAGTCCAGAGTTGGCCATGGAACCAGCCCCAACTCAAAACTTTAATTTTTTGGAAAAGATTACTTTGATAAAAGTATTATTACTAATTTTGAAAATATATACTCAAAAACAAAAGTTATAGTAGTCGTCAATTTTCAAAAAATTATAAAAAATAAGTCGTACTGATGAACCGCTAATTTTCAGAAAGGATTATTTTTAATAATATTAAATTATTTTAAAAATTCAAAAACAAAAAAAATTATCCGAACACCAGTTAAAAAAAATATATTTTTTTGTCAAAACAATTCATATTTTTAGAGGAATATCTTTATATCGTTTTTGACGTTCACATATGTGAAAGCCCGCAATAAACTATCCACCGTAAACAGTATTCTGGAGAATGCGAAGCATTACATATCTTCACGGCTTGTTTCGAATGAATTTTTGCAAGGGCGATACGGGGCATGCGCACAATCGTTGTTTCTTGCCACAGTAAGGTAGATAGATTCAGTGTCTGCAATGAATATGCCTAGTCAATGTATATAAAAAATGGTTATGTCTTAAAAACACGTGTATTATCAACCCTTGTTAAAAAACGGTAAATTCAAGAAAATGGTTTCGCGACTGACCCTGGTTTTAGTGATTTTTTCGGTAATTTTGTGTTATTTTGTTACCCCGTCCAGCGCGAGCAAAGATACTTCAAAGGGTAAGTTCCACTGCCTTTTCTCCGTTGTACAGTGCAGTGCCTGCTATGTATTACCCTCATCTTTTATGTATTAAATTCTTTGTTTTATACTTTCTTATATTTCATTCAACAAATTTAGTTTTTTTAGTGTTTACTATGATGTTACGGTACCAAGAGTGAAACGTCAAAACATCACCTGATGTATTTTTTCTACCTGCTTGTAAATAAAGTTTCTACTTCGTAGGTACATCAGTAAAACAATACTTATTTTTTAATTTTATTTTTTACTTTCGAACGTCGTATGGTAATTGAAAGTCAATGACAAACCTATACTAATGAAACAATTATATCACCTATTATTTATTATTCATTACGCTTTTATTAAAATTTACTTCATGTGAGATTGCCGAAACGTAAAAAGCTCACGGTGTGAGCTGCTCAAAAAAAAAATACTGTAAACATCTAAAAATTGTTGCCCCGCCCCTTGGGGATGGAGTTACAATTTTTTTCAGTTTTAGCACCAAAAACCCTTATAGGAACCTATTTGCTAATGCCAATTTTAAATCATTAAAATTTAATTTAAATATTGTAAAAATTTAAAAATTATTTTCCCCCATCCTCGAGGGAATTTTGGACTTTTTTTTATTCGGTACTACATTCAGTTTCACCGACCTCAAAACACCCTACATAGCAATTTTCACCAAAATATTGTAAACATTTAAAAAATGTAATCACACATTTGCAGTGATGGGCAAGAAATGTTTAATAAAATAATTTGCTTTTCAAATTCTGGGGTATTTGGTAAATATTCCCCTGCGGCGCTGAACTAGACTACCAACAATACGCACGAAAATACCCCATTATCCACCCCCGTGTCTACGCGCTTGTGCCAAGATAGCACAGGTTTATACAATGGATATCCCCAGAATATCCGTTTTGGGATTTCCGACATCCCCAGGATATACGATTTAGTCTATAGATATCCGTAGGACATTCTCAGGATATACTTTGTTGATAAACGGGAAGCCGAGCGACTTCCGAACCGTATATCCTAAGGATATCCCGAAGGTATGTCCTAAGGATATACTAATTATGTACACCTGTCCCAACAATAACAACATTATTTTTTTGTAAAATATTGCCATTAGAAGCTTGCACCTAGGTGCAAGTTATTTAAATTTAAGCTAATATCTATATAGCTAAATAATAAAAGCAATACTATTTGATAGCCACTTTTTTCGGGGATATTTGTACATAATGAGAATAACATCCGCCATTAAAGTCACGAAAAACTCGGTAAAATTAAAATAATGAAGGAAAAGCCTTCGTAGGATAGGATATTCCAGGGACATCCGAAAGGACATCCACGGGACATCCCCTCGGGACGTCCCTGGGATGTACGAAGGACATACGGTATATCCTTGGATATACGAGCAGTATATCTTCAGGATTCGGGATATCCTTGAAATATACGACTAACATCCCGGGACATGCAACATTGAGAGGATATTCAGGAGATATTGTGTGCTATATGGGTGGGCAGCAATATTTACAAATAACTGAAATTTGTTTTTTTTTTTCAGAAGACACTACCTGTTCCTCAAAACAATTTCAATGTGCGACAAAAAAATGCATTCCAAACTCATTTCAATGTGATGGAGAGAATGATTGTGAAGACGCTTCAGATGAAGACCCTTTGAAATGCTCAAGTAAGTGACATTTTTATTAATCCTCGCAGCTTTACAGAACTTGTTATACAAGGATCACAAAAATTAATAAAACCGAGAATGCGTTTTTTTTTGGGAAGGCAACGCAGATGAGTACTCAAAGTTCGGACCCCAAAAAACAGAAAATTTTGTCCAAAATCTCGTTAACTCGTGAATGATAAATTCAAAACAACTTTAAATTTTCAGGAAAAAATAATATTGTTAAGGACACGAAGCCTACTTAAATTAAAACGAATCTCCCGAAAAATAAAAAGTTATGGGGGGCTAAAAAATCGAAAAGCTCCATAAAGAATGTTTTCATAAAAAAAAAATACTTTTGTCAAACTGTCAAACGCAAAATTTAAGTTTTTGAATCAACAAAAATATATTTTTCGTTTTTTTTTTGCCTTGTATAAATTAAAAAAATGTTTTAATTAATTATTTAATTGCATACATTTTAATGGGTTAATTACCATTTGGAAAAAATAGCAAAAACATATTGTTTTATTCAAATTTTGTCTTTTACTTTTTATCATGAGTGTACAAACCGTACGTAATCATTTATGTAACATTTAAAAATTACCTTTTTTATACCATGGTATCGATACACCAGTTCTCAACTGTTGCATCTCGAAATTCAATACCGCATCCAGTCATCGGTACATGGTTATAACAGTTTAGTTATCGAAATATTTGTTTTTGGTAAGATATTATTTTATCTGTTAAACTTCCTTTTGTAGAATCGCCCAGTTTTCAGAAAAATACTAAAAAAAACTAAATTCACATTTTTTAAACACATTAACCCCGGAAAGTTACCTTTAATGCCTCCCTAAAAGGGGCCCTATATTATGCACATATATAACGCTTTTATTGAATTTTGTCCTTCTGTACAATTGTATGTCACAATTCTTGTGTACACACTCGTGCACTTTTGCTTCAATTTATATTTGTTTTTTGTTGGATAGTGTTATCGAATTGCATTATACTATTCAAATCAAAGATCGCTGTTATGTCCATTTTTACTGAAAGGCAATATAAGGAGTAATGTGTAA
The DNA here is from genome assembly GCA_958510825.1 of Brachypterus glaber. Classification (NCBI taxonomy): domain Eukaryota; kingdom Metazoa; phylum Arthropoda; class Insecta; order Coleoptera; family Kateretidae; genus Brachypterus; species Brachypterus glaber. Next base: position 25,675,197 of record OY294054.1, on the reverse strand, counting down.
AACGCATGCTGAATTGCATCAGATGGAGGCCTGGGGACGTGAAATGCAGTCGCATAAGCCACAATACTGGACTGAATATTTTAAATCGATAGATCAAGTTTATCTCTTCATGTGTCCTATACGAGGTTTTCTCAGAAAATACTAAAACTTTGGCGATTTGCTACAGTTTCGACTGGTCGGAACTCTAGCTCTGGGGCTAGTGTTAATTCCTAAGGGTTTTAAGGTATATTTTTCTTAGAAAAGTATTCTTCCGGTTTGGATGTCTAGGTTAGATAAAAAAGTATGCCTTCAATAACTCTTCTAACCTAGCATATAGCGACTTTAAATTAACGAAACGAAACAAGAACTAGTGGACTGCTTTAGGGGTTGTAAATAAGGGTGTAGAAGGGAAAATGGGATATCACTAACCTTGGTTTTGATGCCGATCGATGTTCTTGTGCACAAGATGGCTTCTTCTTGGTGATGATAATGATGTATTGAGAATAAATATGGGTTGGGAACGAGAGTATTTGAAACCACGAATAGGTTTCTCGACAAATGCATTAACGACTTTTCAACGACGAATTTACATCACGTGAATTTATTCCTAGCGCACTACGAACGACTCGCTAGCTTAGACATTTTTCAACCGACTTTTGCGTGTCTGCAAATTAATGCTAGAGAATTTTAAAGATCTCAAGCTAACTCTTCCAATATTATGTTTTGAAGTTTTTTGTGTATACAGTGTATACACTGGTTCGAAAGTCAGTTAAAGCCGGTGGTACCCTCAACTACTAGCCCACACAAGTCCTGGACTTAGGGGATGCTTAATTAAGTAGAATAGTACGAGGTTAAACAAACATGTAAATGTAAAAAATGTAAAAATTTACAATGCAACGCAGAGCCCGACATAAAAAATATTCCTTAGGACTTTTTTTCTGGCTAAAAGCCTGATACTAGGTAAATTCTATTATACTACTACTAATATAATTATTACTAACTTGCACAATTCTGTATTGCATATTCAGCTTATTTTTTAATGGACCTCGTAATCTAGTTTTAGAAGGAATTTATCAGCATTGATAGTAAACAGGGGAGATATTTACTTAAAGTTAAAATAATTTCACTCAAATATAATTTAACGTTCATGGAGTTAACATCCAAAAAAGTTTGACTAGTTTTTTTTTGTTATAACAACTGTTAATAATGAAATTAATACAACAAATTGCCCTTTTGGCAATTTTTAATTTTTTGTTAGTTTACTCACTTATCTTAATTGAAGGTAAGCATTTTTTTATATTTTAAGGCTTCTTTGAAAAAAAAATATTTATGTATGTTATATTTCATACATTTCGCTTTTGCAGACCAATTTTAAGGCGGTAGTTATTATTAAGATGTTTTATTGTGCAGTTAAATAGTTCTTCAAAGGCCTCCTTTTTTTAATTTTTAGTTTTTTTGTGATTGGAATTACGTAAAATTTCCTTATTTTCAAGTCAAATATATTAAAAACAAAACAAAAAAACGAAAAAAGGACGACGTTAGGTTCTCAATCAACGTTTTAATTAAAGAATGGTAAAAAACTTCTATATTAATATATTTATCAATAATTAAGAATTTTCTTCTTAAAAAACGCCTTACATATGCCAAAATTAGCATTTGAACCAACTGGAACAGGGCCTCAACTCACTCACACATAAATATTTAATTTTTCCAACATGAACAAAAAATTTTTGTATTTTTTTATTATTCGAAAAGTCCCATAATATTTTTTTAATAATATAATTTGGGCAGCGTACAGCTTCGGACACAATAAAAAAAACGTCACCTAGCGGTCTGAAATACGTGGAACAAGGAATTTAGTTTTAGTTTTAGTGGCCCCTAATGAGTCATACAAATTGTTTTTGCTAAAATTACAAAATAATCATAACGCCTGCATAGAAAAAAATTATACAGTATGTATAAAAGTTGTAGCGTACAACATACTATAGTGTTTTAATCGCCGTATTTCTAGTATACACACTGTAGGGTAATTCCATGGTAACTGACGTTACAGCCGCATAAAAAATGACACTTTCTTTAAATATTTTATTATATTATCATTTTTTCACAAATTGTCTTTAAAAATAATAAATAACAAACAATCTTTAATAATAATATGATAAAATATCTAAAAGAAAGTGTAATTTTTTCTGCGGCTGTAACGACAGTTGCCATGGAACTACCCTGTAGTGTAATTTAACAACATTTAAAAGCTTATGGGAATAATAAAAAAATCCAATACAAGAAATTTGTAAGTATCTATGTATAGATAGTTATCTATTATTATAATTGTTAAGTAATTGTAAAAAGTCGTGAATATTTTTTAATTTTAAGTTGCTTAACATAAATCTAATTTAAACCGTCATAAACAAGTTGTTTTTAACAAAATAAGTTTAGGAATTTTAATTTCATTTTTCTGTTATATGAAGTAGTATAGAAAGTGGAAAATGAAAATGTTATTTCGAGCGAAGGAAAATAGTTCCATTTAAAAATTACAAAAACCTGAAAAATGAAGGATTTTTTGCAAAAACGACAAAATTAAACGAAATTTAAAAAGTATTACAAAAAGGCAGAAAAGGAATGCATCCAAAAACAAAACAAAAAACTAGAAATCATTTTGGTCTTTTTCACGTAACCACTGATATGAAATTGCATAATACGGGGTTCTTGCAAGGCCGGGCAAAACAGATATAATTCGTTTTCAAACTGCGTCATTCCATGCAGTAGTTTGGCATTGACGGGGCCCAGTTCATAGACATGAAATCGGAAAAAAAATCCACTTGAATTAAACACTAATTAACTTTATTCGGCAAACAGTTATTCCAAATATTTATTTTTTTAATAACTCTTTCCTCGTATTCTTAAATTAGAAATTTGTTGACAAACTGTCAATGACAACAGATAACTCTTATCATATTGGGTACTACAACGTAAAGCGTTAATTTTTTCCAAAAATAATAGGGTAAAAAGGAATTGGCCAAAAACATTTGTTGTTGCTGTAACGTTATGGTATTAAAAAGCTCTAAAACCTTGTGTTGCAGAAATTAAAAACGCTTTAGCTAAAGACTTGTTTGGACCTCAGGTTTTTACTACAATGTAAAAGTTTTTACTAAAGACTAGTTTTGACTAAAATCTCTTTACTCAAAACCTTTAATTTGTAACTGTGTAGTTACTTTTAAGTATATAGTTCTTCGTTAAAGTTGTTTATTAAAAAAAAGGCCGGGGGCATTTAAGATATTTTTAATTTAATTTTAAACATTCTTACTTAATATATTTTTTTTATTTATAAGGGGCACCTTTTTATTTATTTACTAAATGATTTCGGTTTTTATAATTGTTCTGTTTTTGTGTCTGTTAAATTAAAATTAATAGGTATTATTAACACGATAATAATATATAATTTTTTTTTGCGTTTGCTTAAAAAACAAACGTATTAAAAACGAAAATATTACATTCAAAAATTGTTGCCCACCATAATAAATCGTTTAAAACAATTAACCAGAGAACGAAACATTTTGATAATGGGAACAGGTTTTTCCTCATAAATTTCCACTTTTTTTATCGAATATTCCTACAATTATTTTATGTAAAATATCTTTCCATCCAAAACTGGTGGGACATATTTTCCGAAATTAATTTATAACACTAGTTAAAAAACTTTAAAAATGTCCGTCTGTCCGTCCGTCCGTCCGTCGGTCTGTCCGATGTCACGATTTTTATAGACACGATAATTCCAGAATGAATTATCCGATCGACTCGAAATTTTCAGAAAAAAAATCAGAAAAAGTTCTATGAGGGGAAGATTTTCAAAGTAATCCCCCCAAAAACAAAAAGTTATGGGGGGTTAAACTTAAAAAAAAAAAAATAAAAAACTATCATTTTCAAAAAAAAGTATTCATTGGATTTTTTTTATTGTAATTTTAGTTTTTTTCGTTTTTCGCATACATTTTCGGGACTTTTAATCGCTCATTTTACAAAATCCTGATATATCCTAAAAACTGAACTCGGAATAAAAACTGAGCTAGGCGCGGTTTTTGAATTTTTTTGGGGTGTTGGATAGTGTAATTTGAAGTAAATCGAGAAGATAACAAAAAATAGCGCACACTTAAAATGCGCTTATCTAGCGTGTCACATATTTAAGATAATCAAGTATCACATAGTTCAAAGTGTTAGAATATTTTATTTGATGTGCCGTTAAGTCCAATATATTAATTTTAATGCGTAATTATTTGATTATTAATTTTCTAATTACAAATTCGATCTGGGTCATTATTAGATAATGTATGACATACAAGCTGTGAAGATAAAGAATGCTTCGCATGTTACAGAATACGCTTTGCATTGATATCCGTTTCCGGGCCTTGAAAAATGGGTCATTAATATTATATGAATCATATATTACGTAAGTTACGTAACGTAACGCTCATCATCATCATCATCATCATCCAAACCTAGCGAGACTCTCGCGACCCTACCCTACATTTTTTACATCGGCACTTAGTACAACTAAGAGTGCCGATGTTTTGAAAGCTTCGCCGAAAAGTCAAAATCTATGACCATGTTTTTTTTTTCATATTTCTCGAAGTCGAAATCAGTGAAAAAAAACGTCCATCCTTCTGTCTGTTTGTCTGTCTGCCTGTCTGTAAACTGTAAACTCTATTTCTAAAAAAAATTTTTCCTGTAAAATGAAAATATAATATTTTTTGGATTTTTCCGAGGATTTTTCTTATTTTTTTTTAATATACGGGAAAGCAGTAACATAACTTTTGCGCTGCGAAGAGAATGTGCTAAATAAGGAAATTATTTGCCATTGATAATAATTAAGAGGTCATATTTTGACGTATGATATAAATAAACTACTATGTTCTAATAATTTTGTATTTTATTATTAAACAAATGCATGTCCATGCAGTGTTTTGCTTCGGAAAAAAGACAGTGGCGTTAAAGAAATTTTTGGAGATCAGTTTTATCAAAGGCCTTTGAAAGGTCTGAGGCCATAGCATATTTGAATTTTTTGCATTACTGCTAAAATCGTAAACTGTGACCCTCAAACAAGTCGGCACATATTGAGGTAAAGGTGCACCTGTACTAAAATTATCGCCACACAATGGTTCACACAAAAAAATTGGCAGTTAATGTTTGCTTATAATAGTATTGGTATAAATGCTATATTTATAAATTACCCCCGTTAATTTTTTTGGTATATTTATGTTTTCTGTATAGTAAAGTCCCAAGACTGGAGGCAGATCTATCTGAAAAACTTTTATTTATTTCTATTTTTGCTGAATACGCATTAACTTTCGTCTGTTATAAAAACATGTTTTTAACTGTAAGATTCTCTAAAAGTTTTGATTAACACATACGTCAATATAAATCACATTATAAATATGTGGTCCAAATTTCAAAAAAACAAGTGTTGACCCATCATATCCTTCAGCTGGACCATAGTGCTGTACGTCTCATATTTTGACGAATATAAATAAACTACTATGTTCTAATTTGTGTTTTGTATACTAGTTTTTAACAAATGCGTATTTTTAAATTATGGTAAATAATAAAGTGACGTGATATATTTTATCGAAAGCACGACCGTAACCAAAATTTCAAGGAAGGGTTATTAATAATAGTAGTATAGTAATTTTTCGAGTAGGAAAATATAGTTCTGAGTTGGAAAAAATTTAAACATTTCAATGAGCTTTTTTAAGTTATCGGTTTTTAGTCGTAGAGCGGGTGAGCTAGCACCCACAGAAACCGGGACCACCACCTGGCGAGTTGGAAATAGGTTATTTTAAATGTACTTAAGACATGTATAAAATGCAGCCGGGAGAAAATAATTAGGTACATTTGTCAAATATTTATAAAATATTTGGGGAATTTGGTAGATTTAAGAGTTGGAAAATTTTGTGGTGAGCTTAAGTCATTATTCATCACTTTTGTTGCAGAACAAAATAGCATTTGATGCTTCGGCTTTTTCATTTTCAGGAGTTTTTTCGTAGTGGGGTTTTTCGGCACCTCGGCTCGTTAGTATTGTATTCATATATTTTATTGATAACCACCGTGTATTTTTTTCGTGTTTTTAGGTTATTTATAATTGCTAATTTATTATAACTACAGGCATTATAGTAATTAAAAATTAGTTATGTTTTTACCTGACTTAATATAATAGGTGCATTTATTTTTTACACTATTCACAGAGAAATTTCCCAACTTCCAAAAAAAGCCTTTACTCCTGACCGAAAATTTTGATGATTAAAAAAGGTCCTCACCTCTGGAAAACCCAAACCAACTGTACTACTCCAATTTTCCCAACTAGAGAAAAAAAGCTTTACCCCTTTTTACTGACCAATTTCCCAACTGAACACCTCAATTTTCCCAACTATTGTACCGATTTCCGAAATCTACCACTCAATTTACTCTATTTTACCAACTGAACAGTGGATTTTCCCAACTGAATAGTGGATTTATACATTTTTGACGCAAAAACTATAAAAAAACAATTGTTTATTTAAATTTTTAAGTTATACAATCTTCAAATTTTAAGGAAAAAATATAAAATTATAAAAATGATAAAAATTTAATGTTATCTTTGCCACAGTAGTAGTAAAGCAAAAAAAACTGTTGCCAACAAAAGAATATAGTTGATATATAGTTAATTTTAACTCAACAAAAATTTTTTCGAAAAAAGAAGAGTTTAGTATTTTTTTTTCAGATCAGAAGAGTAAAATTTGGAATGCGAAGCATAAAATATCTTCACGGCTTTTTTTTAAATATAAGAATAACGTTCAATTTGGAAAATCCATTTTAAATTTATTTCTTCACATGTACCTGCTTACCAGTAAATTCCCAAGATAAAAATAAACTACTAAGTATGTTCCAATAGTTTCTTGTTACGTATTTTATTTTGATACATTGTATATTAACTACACTATAAAATAATGATGCGAAAGTATGTACGATCAAGAAAAGAATAAAGTTATCCCTATAAGTAAAAATACCGTTCCCAACAAAGCAATATACAGAGCGGTCCAAAAGTGACCCCCTCCCCTCTTAACTTTTGAACGAGTTGAGATATCGACTTCAAATTTAGAACTCTAAATAAGACAACTCAAACTATCTTTTAGCATATATTTGATACTTTCAGCTCTTAAAATGTGGAAAGGGGGGCATGGGGGGACATTTTTTTTAATTGAAAGTTTAAGAGTTCTAAATTTGTAGTCGATGTTTTTTTTTGGTAGAGGCGCCAAGTCAAGCGCTTGCTTCAGGGCGCCGAATGCTAGGGCTGGCCCTGCTTTAAAGGAACTTGAATAAAACATGGCAAGTAGATATTTATAGCGATTATTTAAAATACTAAAAATAATATATTTTGTTTTTTTGATTTTGGTCAACATTTTTTCTTTTTTTGGGGTGTGGCAAGAATTATGATACAAATGGATAAAGCAAAATTAAAAAGATAATGACGATATTAGTGAAGAGCCCCTAGCACAAACTTTGAAGCTTATTTGGGGCTCTCTCAATGATTTAGAGTTATCACTGGACTTTCCTTGTTTTGTAGTATAAAAATAATATAAATAAATAAATAAAATATGATCTCAATCTCAATTTTCATCATTTTCACATATGATAAGCATTCATGTGTTAAGCCACATTGACAGATGGCTGGAGTTGGAATCGATTTAGTTGAATTGTTCGAGTGCAAATAGAGGCTGTCACACGGTCCGTTCTTATATTTGATTAACCTTGCAGCACGGCCTAAGGCTAATGATGCTTATTGATTTGACCCATGTTTATTAAAAGCTAAATGTGTACCCAGGCCCGAAATGCACCTTTAATTTCGGTTTTTACGTACATACGGGCCCGCTCGTAAATTATGACACGCTAATTTTGGCTATTTTTGGAAGAAGGTTATATTTTTATGGGTGTCCACAATTTTTTTATCTATTTTTTTTAACAGGAAGCACGAGCAGTTTTTCACCCCCTCCACTTTTAAGTTGGGAAAATCTACCCGCCAGTTGGGAAAAATAAATAAATAAATAAATAAATATTTTTATACCAAATGGACAAATCATACGTTATTATCTACGCATTTTACTAAGATATTTTTATTTATAGTTCTCAAAATTTATTTTTATCTGGCGTAAATAAGTAGTAAATAAAGGTAATAATGAATGACATCATAACGCATCACGTTTGTTATCATATTTTATATGATTTATTATTACTTTCAGGGTGATTTAAATAGGGTATAATGGGGACATTAATAGGACCTTGCGGTGGGATGAGGCGATTGAGGCGCAAAAATTTAAATCTTTATAATTATAGGGCGTTTTTTCGTCCTTTTTTGTTTAGAAAATTTTACGTAATTTTAATCACAAACAAATTTCCCCAAACCCCCATGGCGTTATCCCTGAATTTCCAGGATGTAATTATTTTTTACGCCATTTTAAATTAATTTACTTTTCGCTAAAAGTTCTTTCAGTGTAGGTACTTTGCCCTATACACATAAAGCTACAGAAGTATATTTCTATTGTCCGTTTCGTCTTTATATAAATCCCTTTTCCAGGAGAATCTCTTAAAGAGATGTTTTTGAAAGATCTTTATTACTATTTACATTTATATATCAGAAGTCCTGATTGAAACCCCGGAAAAGCTTATAGATTTTTCACTGAATTGACCGTTTATTTTTTCTGTTCATTCATGGATATTTATTTTGTGCTTTTTTCGTCGTACTATGGAAAGTCCGTGTATAAATTTTCAGAAATTATTGAAAAATCTCCACAAAAACCTAGAAAATCTGGGTAATTTTCGACAAGAAACGTTTTTTTTACCAGGAAATGTTAATGACATAGGAAAACTGCATTACGTGAGGGAGGGGGTGTCAAAATTGCCCAAAAAGTGCGTTACGTAATATTTGAACGGATCTAGTGTTCGTGTGATAGTTTTTACATAATTTTTTTTGTTACAGAAAACTCAACTTGTGCCAAAAATGAATTTAGATGTAACAGTGGTAAATGCATTCCTGGACACTGGCAGTGTGATCATGAAAAAGACTGTAGTGATAACAGTGATGAAGACCCCCACATGTGCGGTAAGTTCACAAAATACAAAAAATACTATTAGTTTTTATGGTACTAGTGAGTAAACTAAGATAATACCTATAAGAAAAATAAACCACGCAGCCTATGGTCAAAATTGTACAAATGTAACAAAATTTTCTGTATAGTAATGAAAACCTTTGTATTGTTACATCGGGACTGCTAAAAGTGCCGATGTATTAAAATCTTCGGCAAAAAGTCAAAATCTATGACCATGTTTTTTTCATATTTCTCGACGTTTTAGATCTTTTTGAGTCGAAATCAGTGAAAAACATTTTTGCGTCCGTCCGTCTGTCTGTCTGTCTGTCTGTCTGTCTGTCTGTCTGTCTGTCTTTGAGTGGGTAATATCCGTTTACTCTCGTGTTCCAATAACTACTTTTTGACTAAAAATAATTATTTTAATTAAAATTGGTTACATGGACCTTATTCCTATCAAAAATATTTTTTCCAGAGAAAAAAGTGTGTTCCGAAAATGAGTTCACATGTAGATCAAATGTACCTGGTGAATGCGTACCTTTAACCTGGATGTGTGATGATAATAAAGATTGTTCCGATGGTAGTGATGAAAAAGCCTGCAGTAAGTACCTTAGTACATGTGTTCCAAAATTTTTGTATGACTTAAAAGATTTTCGACATAAAAATCTTATATTTTTGAACTTTCGATAAGATTTCTTTGTTTTGTAAAAAATCTTAGAAATCTTAGGGAACGTTCAAGTATTACGTAAATTTTGATCATTTTGGACCCCCACAAGCTATTTGTGAAAAAAAAAATGTTCTAAATCTTTCAGATAGAAATAACTAACAAATTCAGTAATAATTTCATAATTTTAACCCAAAAATAACTAATAAAAAATTATTAAATAAATCTCTGGTCAGCTTGGAAAAAATATACAGTGTCCAGCTTCAGATATTATTTTTAAAAAAATACTTGTATCTCCGGGACCCCACAAGTTGTTGCATCAATAATAACAGCATAATTTTTTCAGTAAGATAACTCGAAAAATATTTGAGCTAAGAACTTTTAAACATATATTTTTAACAGGTAAGCAATCTGTGTTGTAAATTTGAAGCTCTTAACTCAAATAGTTCTTGAGTAATCGCACTGACAGAATTTTGTTCATATATTAATTTTTTTTGTTTAATAATAAACTGTGCATTTTTTGAATGTATTAAAAATATTTTAAATGTATTTAATAACAATTTAGACAGTTTATTGATACTAAGCATTATCAAAATTTGCATAAAATTATACAAATATATATTTAATTTGTTTGAATTGCAAATTTTATTGAATATTTGAAATAATTATTTTAAATTTTTAATTAAATTTGCAACCATTTACCAAATTTTAAATAGTTATTAGTATTAATTGAATATTGGTAAAGCTAGTTTTATATTATTCAATTTTGGCGTTATGCAAGGTTGTAGCAAAACGAAATTGACCCGTCATCCCTGATCGAGATATTTATATTCAGATATCCGGGTCCCTTTGCCGCTTTAGAACATGAAAATAAAAATGTCGTATGACCCTGTAAATATATTTTGATTAACAAATTATATATTATAAAAAATTGCTCATCTATAGATGTCATGTTGTTTACATTTTACAATTTAAGCATTGTTTCATTAGGTAGATAATTATAAAATGATAGTCATGCGAAAATTATTTTATATATATATATATATATATATATATATATATATATATATATAAGAAACATTTATATTATGTATGAAGAATATTTTTAAAATAACGCATTAAAGTTATACACTAAAAAAAACAAACATTTCGACGTGTTAAAGTGTTAATTTGATAGTAAATAAAATTATGTTTTATAACCGGATTTTTTATAAACATATTCCATACGGTCTGGACCAAGATGTTGTTATACAGTGCCTGAAGGGTTAATTCAAAAGGCATTCTCATTTTTAGATGAAACCTGCAGATCAGACGAATTTACGTGTAAAAATGGCAAATGTATTCAAAAACGTTGGGTGTGCGATTCGGACAACGACTGCGGCGACGATTCCGACGAACAGAATTGCCCCACCGTCACCTGCACGGACTCCCAGTTCCAATGCGCCGAAAGTTACTGTATTGTTGCCAAATGGAGATGTGATGGAGAGTACGACTGTGTAGATGGTAAAGATGAACAGGTAAGTTCCTTTTATTCACAATCATATTACAATAAGCACATAACTTGCACTGTAAGTGTTTAAGAATATTAAAAAGCAGTTAAATTTTTTTATTACTGACCAAGAGAAAACAAACCCGGCCTGCCCTGATATCTAAATCCATTGGAAAGCTATTATCTTATAAATCTTCCTTGGCTATTATGAAAATACTCGTTTATAGATGTCGCGGCGTCGTAAGGTATTAGCAGAGTACAAAGGTATTAGTAAAAAATTAATGTTTAGCTTATGTTTACATCAAGCCAGTTTATGCGCCGTTTTAAGTACTAAATTTTACGAAAAATAGAGTTAAACATTAATTGATTAAATACAAGGACTGGAGTCATGCTTATGTAATTTATTCTCGTTGCTAGATGTCGCCACACTCAGTTCAGAGAGTGTTTCATTCATTTATGTTCCATGTAATGGTTCCATATTTATATGTCTTCATATAAAATGAAGAAATATTGTGTTTCAAACTATGTTGTTATGTGAAATTGTCATAACAGTAAATGTTGTGTTCTTTGTGAGATTATGTGTGAATTCTAAGCAAAAATGTAAGTCAACAATCAGTAATTGTCAGTCATGACATGATCAACAATGAGTTAACCATTTCAAGTTTCAAAATTCAAAAACTTGGTCTTTATTTTTAATATAAAATAATTGTGAATAAAATATTATACATATCTTGTTAATAAAACTCATTTCAAGGCTCGAGATCTATATTTGACCTCGGCCTTCGGCCATCGGTCAAATATAATCTCTCGCCTTGGAATGTGAAGTTTTCTTAACATGATATGTAATATACTATTACTTTCTCCAGATAAAAGAGAAAGTCTTGACTAGAATACCGACAACCGACGTGACTTCGGACGGTGTAGGTTTTTTTGAATTTTTTTTTGGGAAATGCCTTATGCCATTTACTGTGAATAGTATATAATGAAATTACATATTTCCACGGCTTGTTACATACTTCATGCTAAAAATACAAATATTGTGCAATTGTCGAAAAGTATATTAATAAACAGGGTGTTCTGGTCTGTCGGGTTGAGTATATTAGTAAGAGTAAAAATCAGTCGATTTTGTATTACGACCACCTATCTAATTAAATTTTTCCGCTTACTGATATTTGCTGCATAATTATTTTTATTATTTATTACTTACTCGTTTGTTGCTTACTCAGCATTAAATACACTCGAATTTTGCTACATTGTAGATACTTATCGGCTCTTTTGATTTTTTACGAAATAAGCATGTACATAATAGTAATAGTAGTTAAGTATAGCCATAATAAAATTCAAAAATAAACAAACATTGTTAGCACTTTTAACAAACGAGCAGTAAATTATTTTATTGCTTCGTTTATTATAGTCTAAGCTAGTGACCATTCTCATTTGAATATTGTCTTTCGGGTCTATTCAGGGGTGGGTCCAGGATTTTGCTTTGGGGGGGGGGGCAATTTCTGTTCGATTTTACCTTCCAAAAAATTTTTTCTAAACAAAGAAAAATTGATAAAACTTAAGTTCATTATGTAATACTTGCATTTTAATACTTAGCTATTTATCTGTCTTGAAAAAAAAATTAAAAACACAAAGGTTTTGCTTGACTGGGGGGGATTGCCCATGTTGCCCCTCCTTAAATCCGCGCCTGGGTCTATTTTATATATGTCTTAAAGTTCATTCAAATTAAGTTACTTCCAAATCGCCGAGTCCTGAGTCTGGTTCCTTCAAACATCTCAAAATTTCTTTTTTCGGGTTCCGAAGTAAAAGTGTAATGCTTTTGTAAGGCTGCGGGAAATTAGTAAACTCTTACGAACAATTAAATGTGTGTATGCTAAAATAAATTTATAATTTAGCATAAAACAAATTAGTAAAACGTAGAAATAGGGTTTTGGCACAAATAATGATCTATGAGATTTAAAATATTATATAGTATAATTAAAACCGTTTTGAAAGCATAATTTTGATAAAGGCATTATGCGGATAAATTATGAATTTGCGTTTTGTTAATTAATTGATATTTTAATTTTGGTATGAAATCTCATTTTACTAATTTTAAACTTTTTATGTCAAATAGTTTTTGAGTTATTCTGAAAATAACCGATATCATCACCAAGTTATCAGTCCCAAGACTGGTTTGAGGCAGCTCTCCGTCTCGCCCTATTACTGCCAATTATTTAATTAACCTAAAATTTCTACACTCTACATTCTCTAGTACTGGCAAGCTGAACATCTTATCCTTACACACAGAACATGTTCTGTAACATTTTATTTCACATAAATTTTTTCTAAATAAAATTGTTTCACTAGTCTTTACTAGACGAATAATCAGGACTAGGACAAACTTTACAGATCTTAGTAATTTGATTGGACTTTTTAGATCATTTTATCCTAAATTTCTTAGAAAGAACAAATGCATTTAGTATGACAATTTATTTTCTGACAAAAAAAAATATTTTTTTTTTCAAAGGAATGTATTTTTGATTTAAAATAAAGCAGAACCCAACGCCATATTTATTAAAACATGTTTTCAAAAAGTGCAAACAAAAACAATAAAACTGGCCATATCTCAAAACATCTAATTTGCAGATAGGACAACTTGTCTTAGCGGGGCAGTTATTATAACCCGGTTTTTGTTAATTTCAGGGATGCCCAAAGGTAGCCGCGACGCCTTCATTCTGTTTGAACGGCGAGTACGAATGCAAGGACCGTCTAACCTGCATCCACAAAAGCTGGCTCTGCGACGGAACCAAAGACTGTCCGGACGGTTCCGATGAAGCTCCGGACCATTGCCAAAACATCACCTGCCGTCCGGACCAGTTCCAATGCCGGGACCGTTCCTGCATTCCCGGCCATTTACACTGTAACGGGAACACAGATTGCATAGACGGTTCAGATGAAAAGGAATGTGGGAACCCGATCCCAAAATGCGATCCCAAAACCCAATTCGATTGCGGTGGGGGAAATTGTGTCCCATTTTCGAAGGTTTGCGATGGGAAACAGGACTGTCCACAGTGGGAGGACGAGCCAAACGATAAATGTGGAGTGAATGAGTGTAATGAGAGTAATGGAGGGTGCCAACATAAATGTGTGGATACTCCCGCTTCATTTTATTGTGATTGTAATCATGGATATAAGCTTGTTGACAACAAAACATGTAAAGGTAAGATATGATTTAAAATATTCTAAATTTTATTAAAAAATTAGATATTTATAACATTTTTGGGGATTGCAAATAAGGTATGTACACGATGTCCATAGGTACCACCCATGATACTCAATATAATCACGATCATTCACACGCCTAATTTTGTAATGTCCAAAATATACGGTCGTCTTATTTTGTCAAAAATGTTTGGAAAAGTCTCAAAAACAACCTAAAATTAAAAATTTCGGTGTAGTTTGACTTTCCATTTGACTTTGTTTAAGGCTACCTGTGACTAGGGTTTTCTACTTGCTTTCAGATATCAACGAATGTGAAATCCCCGGCAGTTGTTCCCAACTCTGTACGAACGACAAAGGGGGGTTTAAATGCGAATGTGAGCGCGGTTACATGAGAGACCCCCGCGATCTCACCAAGTGCAAAGCCATAGAAGGCCACGCCTCCCTTCTTTTCGCCAGAAGGCGGGACATTCGCAAAATTTCCCTGGACCATCACGAGATGACAAGCATCGTAAACGAAACCAACTCCGCAACAGCTCTGGACTTCGTTTTTCGCACCGGAATGATATTTTGGAGCGATGTCACGGATAAAAAGATATACAAAGCCCCAATAGACGAAGGAAATGATCGCAGTGTTGTTATTACCAGTGATATAACAACATCAGATGGTTTGGCAGTTGATTGGATTTACAACCACATCTATTGGACTGATACGGGTAAAAACACCATCGAATTAGCGAATTTTGATGGGAAAATGCGCAAGGTTCTAATACAAGATGCGCTAGAAGAACCCAGAGCTATTGCTTTGAACCCTATGGAAGGTTGGATGTTTTGGACCGACTGGGGTAGTGAACCCAAGATTGAAAGGTCCGGTATGGATGGTTCCCACAGGCAAACCATTGTGAGTTATGACGTAAAATGGCCAAACGGTTTGACCTTGGACCTGGTGAAAAAACGGGTATATTGGGTCGATGCCAAGTTAAATGTTATTTCGTCTTGTGACTATAATGGTAGAAATCGACGGGTCATTTTGTATTCGACTGATTCTTTGAGGCATCCATTTTCGATCACCACTTTTGAGGATTGGGTTTACTGGACCGATTGGGATAAAGCGGCCGTTTACAAAGCGAATAAGTTTACAGGAAAGGACGTAACTGCTGTTACAGCCACTGAAATTGTAAGTGGACAATAGTTTTCATGTGCGTTTCTACTTTAAAATGGCTTTCTTTAATGTTATCCATTCTAATTTCAGATTCAAAATCCAATGGTAATCCATGTATACCATCCCTACCGTCAGCCAGACGGTGAAAACCACTGTCAAGCTGTCAATGGTCACTGTTCCCATTTATGTTTGCCCGCCCCTCAAATCAACTCCAACTCTCCCAAAATTTCCTGTGCTTGTCCAGAAACCTTAAGGATGCGCCCAGATGGTCTGACATGCGTCCAAGATGGTAAGTTTTCTGTATTCTGCCCTGATCAGCAAAAACGCGGCTAGTGAACATGAAATTGTTTTAATATTCTTTTATTTATTGAATAATATCAAAGCCATTTTAATGTTACATCAGCCAAGCGTCTATTATTATTTTATTTACGTTGAAACTAAAGGTAGATATCTCTTCAAAGTTAATACAGAAACAAATATTTAAGATTTTATCAAGTTATTAAAATAATTTCATTTTAACCAGTCCCGTTTTTGCTAAACAGGGCAGTATTCTGCCTTTTAAGTTGTATTTTAATTTATGAAGTCATCATTTTTTCATCACTGGCCATCTTACGGGGCGTTCTTTAATTAGCGATTTTATTTGGAAAATTTGTAGAATACCTACTTTTTTATTCGGATTTAGATTTTTACGGATTTTCCTACTTTTCACCACTTACTAGTGATATCTTCAAAATTGCTCAAAACTAAGTTAAATAGTAAAAAGTAAGAATAAAATTTCTTTCCTCACAATTTATTAAGGAATCTACGGTACACGCTTGTAGGAGACACCCTGTAGATGAAACTGGTATTCATTACAAAATATTTCAAAACTGTTTTATTTTTTATACATTTTGGATTTTTTACTAAAATTTCGGAAACAATTAAAATTTTAAATTGTAAGGTGCAGGTTATCATTGAAAATATAATATATTCAGGGTGCCCTGAAAAGTTCGTAAAATTTAGCAATCGGGAAAAATTCAAGCCAATATTAGGGATTTTACAAGTTTTCTGGAATTTCTTACAAGTCGAGGTGCCAAAAAAACCGGCTGCAGAGAGGAACAAAAATGTAGGTATACAAACAAACACGTCGTTAAAAACAACCGCCCTTGCGCGTTGCTCTAGTCGAGTAAAAAGTGTGAAAATTCTACGAAAATGTATTAAAATTTTCCCCATAGCAATAAAAAGCGTTTTTTAATTAAAATAAATTGTCTTAAAAGCGAATCCAGCTTCTGATATTTTGGCTGAATACCATGGTATTGCATACCTTAACTATACACTGATAAGAAAATGATGACTACATTCAGTTTAGTTATCAGCAGTTTTGTTATAATATTTTTGTCGTAGTATTTGATTTTATTTATATAATTTCTTTAGTACCTAAACTATTTATTTTTAATTATTTTAACAGAAAATATTACTACTTCTACTACTACTACCACACCAATTCCTGTGACAATAACTGATTATCCCACCCAAACCGATTTTATAACGGAGAGTGAGTACAAGAAAACCTTTTTGGGTATTATTTCTATACCTGGTGATGGTCTGTTTCTAACCAATCTTATTTTTTTCAAAAATAATAACCCACATCCAACACTGTGATTTGGAGAACACATATAGTGACATGTCTTCTGTCCTTAGCAGGTGGCCCAAAGAAAACTCTCTTAATACGCAGGGATGGATATGAGCAAAATGACAAAAAAATATATTTTTTTCAAAGGATATCACGTATTTTTTCATTTAAAGTAAAGCAGAAACCAACGCCATATTTATTTAAACATGTTTTCAAAAAGTGCAAATAAAAACAATAAAACTGGCCATATCTCAAAACAGTTAATTTGCAGATAGGACAACTTGTCTTAGCAGGGCAGTATTAAGAAAATAAGTTTTACTGAAAATTAATTTTACGTAAAAAATAATGTTTTTTCCGTTATGTTTTTTTTTAACTGTGTGAAAATATATACAGGGTACTATTTAAAATGTTTAATTTAGTAGCGGTAACTCAGGGGGCGGTTTTAGTAGTGATTTATTGTGAGTGGAAAAAATCATTTAATTAGCTTTTTCGAATTAATTATCCTAATCCGTCCAGCAGTTAATTACTGGGTGTATGTTACAGGTAGAAATTTTTCTTTGAGCCAGCCTGTATGTATATTATTAGTGTATAGACTTTTCTTCTAAATATTCACATTCCTCTTTAAACTTTAAGCACAATATACGAGTTCAACGTCGGCCATATTTAAAAGTTTAAATAAGTTGTAGATGCCATACTGGCAAGCGAACTCTGTGTACTATAGAAATGACTCGTTTTCTGCGCTGCTCCAGTCATATGTACATTTGCGGAATCCGGCTGTCAGTAGTGTCATCTCGTAAAATTTTTGCAAACTCTTAAATATGGCCGCCATTGAACTCGTACATTTAACAAACTTGTTTTTTTACACGCTTAAGTAATTTTCATTTAAAATTACAGTCAATTTTCTGTAATTTTACAGTGAAAACATTTTTTAGTCGAGCCCGGGCTTTCTCTGTCTTTTTCTGTTAGTTGAATAAAGATAAAAATACACCCGATCGTGTCTGGGTCACTCTTGAAACTTAGAGGAGAGTATGTTTTCCAGATCTGTAGTTTTAGCGTGTATAAAGTTGCTTGAAGCAAATTGTTTCGCAGTACTTTACCACCTAGATGGTAGCTACTTTCCTTTTTGATAAAACCACACGGAAAATATTGTTAAAAATTATCGAAACACTGAAAAAACATCCAAGCACTTTTTAAACTGTTTGTAGCTTGTTGCATATATTAAAAGTATAAGTACGGTTTAAAAAAGATTTTTGTGAAGCCTGTTGTGAAAATATACGTCAATTTTTTTTAAACGTTGTCTCACACTTTAAATTTGATGCCGTGAGACATGAATTTATTAATTTAAATGTATCGACGAACCCAGCATTAAAATTAAAGTGTAAGACACCGTTTAAAGGGAAATTTCTCTTATTTTTGGGTCATGGGCCTTACAAAATACAATCTTTTGTTGCAAATTACAATGTAAATATTTATTTATGCTTTTGAGGTATGTGCATACCTATACCTTTTCTTCTAGTACACTCGACACCAAAAAATCGTATGTACTAAATGTATAGCTGTCTTTTTAGTATAGAATGTTGTCTACTATTCTATTTTCTTAGTTTTTCTGTTTATATATTATTTTTTCTGTTTGTAAATTAGATTTTCTGTTTGTATATTAGTTTTTATGTTTCTTTCTTTTGCTGCTGTATGTAATACTGGGCTTACATATCTGCTAAGCCTTTTTTTCTTTTGTAAAATATTGTTAATAACAATTTTTTAAGGGTAAAGTAAGCATAAGGACTATAGTTTTGCGCTACTGCCGCTCGTCAGTGCCAGAAGTCATCTCTATACGCCGAATGACCAACTCAAAATTTTATTTTTTAATTTCTTTTTATTTTTTCCTCTTCATATACGATTTCAACGGCGGCCATATTTAAAGTTCACAAAAAAAAATCGAGAATACACTACTGGCAGGCGGACTTCGTGTACTTTAGAAATCTATTATTTGACGCATTTCTACATATGACTGGTACTTAGCGCGTTAAAATTTTAGCGGTAGGGTACCAGTCATATGTACAATTGCGGCGATTCATGGAATTATGTAGTGCACGAGTCCGGCTGCCAGTAGTCTCATGTCATAACATTTTTGTGAATTTTTAAATATGGCCGCCGTTGAATTCGTATATTGTGTCGACGGAGGTTCTGTACTTTACCCTTAAGTTAAGGACTTTAACTATCCAAAAAAAATTGATTCAATGGTCTATTTTACAGGTACCATCAATCATACCCATACAACAAATGTATTATCTGAATCTTCTGATAATGGGATGATTGCCGGAGTTGCAATCGTGGTCATTTTATTAGTTATTGCAGTTATATCCGGGGTAAGTGAAATTTTGCATGTAGAATAGGTGGTATTTTTATCTCGCGACAAGCTTTTATATCATATAAAATTGTATAATGTAACAAAATGATGGGTTTTATTTACTCAAACAGTATGGCCTGTGGGCCTCTGGACGGACAGAATGATGGATATACGTCGAAAAATCGTTTTTTTTTTTCGAATTTTTAGACCTTAAAACGGATAAATACATCAAAATCTGGAAAACTTTATTTTTTCGCTATAATATATGAAAATAATTTTCTTGTCTGTCTTGGTCGCTCGAATTTAAAAATTAAAACATATTTTATTTCAGGCAACATATTTGTTGTATCAGCATTACGTACATCGTAACAGGACCTCGATGAACTTTGACAATCCTGTCTACAGGAAAACCACGGAGGATCAATTTTCATTGGAGAAAAATCAGTTCCAAACGCCTCGACCTTACTTAAGTACAGTCGGAGAGGAGGTAAGGGCTCTAGCTTTGGAATATAACAATATTACATCAAGATAATCATTTAACTAACTAAAAAACGCAGCAAATTATTTGCAAAGGTTTAATTTTTTTTAAGCATTTTTAACTTTCTACCTTCAAATTTTAAAAATATTTTGTTTTCAAACATTTAAACAAAATGTGTATTGTACATGAAGTTGCCTAACATTGATAAACCGACAGTGGTTTTGCAGGACGGAGATGTATACCTTCTTAATTTCGGTACATGCGCATGGAATTGATTTAATTCTCTAATACTTAAAAATAAGTTAAATACTTTGCAGAAAATTTCAACCCTATAAAATATCATATTCTTATAACTATATTAATATAAATATCATCTATTACATCCTAAGATCTAAGATTAAATATTTGAATCCATATCATGGATTCCATAGTATCCATATTTTAATATTTACTCGAGCATATATGCTATAATTATAGTTTTATACTTTCAGGCTGTTGTCAGATTTTCAACATTTTTAGCTACAAGAAAACTTTATTAGGACTCTTTTTTTTTGACAAATCTATACGTTGTTTTTTGTGAAATTGATATTTGTATCATTTTTTTAGATACAATATTTTTTGATGCTATTAGATTATATTATATAACAGTACAAACATTTAGCTAACACACACAGACAGAAACACACATGCTGTATGTATAACACAAATATTGCCGGTATAATCTAACTGGCGGGTAGATGAGTTTTTAACTTATTTAAAATGATCCAAACTTGAATATCTTTATCACAACGCGTTCCCGGGTTATTGCGGTAACAAATTTTTTTGGACAGATAAACCGACAGATTTTTTTCGTAAAATCAGCTTGCATATGCATGTTTTCCAATTTTGTAAGTTTTTATCAAAATGGAATTTACCAATACAGTCTCTAGATTATTTCCGTATTTGGCGCATTTGATTGGTTTCGGCTTGCTAGAAACTTTCATACCGCCACAATTGCATAATAAAAGACTAGTTTAAAATTGTTCTCAACTAAACAACTGATACACCCGCTAAGTTTGAAAAATTAGGGCGAAGAGAGGTTTTAGTGTAATGGTAAATATTTACTTTATTTTTTTTTCAAGCATAGTATGCTATCTATATATTATGAAGATCATTGCTTAAGCTTGAGCATTACATTTACCCCACTTTGCCCTAAGATTGTTTTCGCATTTATTATTATTCTTTTTACAATTTTATTTTTTTACATGAGCTGAGCTAATAGCTAGTGTTTACTGTAGGGGAAATGTTCATGAATGGGACATATTATTGAATGGGACAGTGCCTGTTTTTAAACTATGCTTCTTAATTTTTGGTTTTTGTTAACATGCTTAGACGGCCCTACATGTGCAGTTAAAAAATAATTAAAAATTGTCCCATTCATGGGTATCTCCCCCTACATGGTCAATTTTGTATATTATTGTTATTGGTATGATCCGTAGTGTTTTTTTAAGTGGTTTAACTGTCTATATCAGTTACATTCAGTGTCGATACGGCGAGCAAACATCGCTATTTTGTGATGGCGAACCGTCGCGGCAGCAGCGACCCGGCCGGCCAAACACTGTTTATCAATGAGATTAGACTCGCTCTTGTTTCCTTCTACAGAACACTTGAATTGGCAACGCCGATTTGATTGTCGCCTGTCCATAACCTTAAATACGGTGATCACCTATGTCGCATCACTTAGAAGAACACTATGGTATGGTGTTATAAGAGCTTCTTTGATTTTGATTTTTGAAGCGCTCAATTTGTGTAAATAGGGGTTTTGGGGATTAAAAATTATAAAATTTTTACATGAAACATAATTTAGTCCCTTTTGTAGAAACCACAAATTATTAGTCAGCAGTGTAACTCTTCATATCAAACTAACTACGAAATCTGCCATTATTTTTGAGTAAGGAGTTCATTTTTGTCAGATTTTGCGGTTAGTTTTTTTTACACGCACACATATTTCCAAAAAACTGAAATACATTTTTTTTAATATTTTTCTGACGAGCCTGAATTAAAAAGATTAATTTTCCAAACATTTTGGTATTATTATAAGACTTAATTTGAATTTAAAAGTATTATTATTAAGCTCAAATGGTTTTTCGCCACAAATACTGTAATACTATTTACAAGTGCCAAAAAAAGGTAGATTCAGAAATAGGTCAAAAAATTAAGGGGTGATTTTTCATAAAAATTATGAAAGAAGCTTCTGTAATTCAGTAAAGGTATTTATTTCTGAAAAATTTAAGTTGGTCGGAGATTTTCTTTCGCTATTTTCTAGTTTTTTTTTTAACTTTTATTTATTATTAGCCCCCATAACTTTCTTATTTTTTGTGGGTGTCTTTTCAGTTTCAATGGACTTCGTGTCCCTTATTTTTCTTAAAGATTTGAAGCCAATCGGATTATTTTTTGTACTACAAAATTTTTTGATTTTGGATGAAAATTTTCTTTTTCCAGGGTTTGAAGTAAACGTATAATTCCCCCTCTGCTTTGAAGCTCCATAAAATATGTATTCGAAAATTCAAAAAAAATCTAGTTTCTTCTCATTTTATCGAAATGTAGAAAGAAAAAGAATATCAAATAGTAAAAGTTTATTTTTATTTTTAACAAGACAAACAAAAATAAAACTTTTGACTTGGGAGTTGTGGATTTCTTGGATGCTATTTTTGTCCCTTAAACATTTTTTCAAATATATATTTTTTTAATGTGGAGTCCCCCATAAAATGTTGAATCCTATTTCTGCTTCACCCTGTATACTTTAAAATTGTGACATATAAATATATTTTTATCAATGACCAACGCATAATTTAAAATATGATTTAAATTCGGTTTTATCCTTTGTTTCAATTAAAATTTAAACTAATAAAATTACTCACTATGGTATTTTAATGGATTGCAAATAAATATTTTTGTAATTGTAATTTTATTAATAATCAAATTTCGTGCCATAAATGTATTAATGACTAAATCCATATCAAATCTATCAAATTGGTTAGTCATTTTTCAAAATGCAAATGAGAAAACAATTTGAATAATTTGAAAAAAATAAGAAAAAATAGTCTATCATTCTATTATATAATCATTCATAGTTTTTAAATGCATGTGTGCTTAAATATGTGTATATATTACTAATATTACTAAAAAATGTCCTTTAGTATGTAATCCTTTGAATGTAAATGCTTCCTTTATTTACATAAAGGCCTATCACATCTTGAACCCCTTATATTAAGAAAAATTTTATTGCCATTACCGTTTTTTACTCAATACTTCTATAGCAAACTTATTGGTTAAAATATACGATTTCAACGACGGCCATATTTAAAAGTTTAATAAAAATTTACGAGATGACACTACTGTCTTAAAGTTTCTTATATGAAAACATGGTAGAACAAGGTCTAAAAAAGCATTTGCAGTCAAATTGTAGTTTAAGAAACAAGCTAATTATAAATCTCAATTTTATACATATTATGATATTATCGATACTAGCTCCATTATTTTTTTCGTTTTTGTTTGTTTCATGCTTCATGATATTAAAAAAAAAATTGGTAAGTACTATTCTAAAAAAATCTGATTTAGCTACAGTCGCTTAAATATCAGTTATTTATAATGAGGGCCTTCAGTCATTATGTATGTTCCATAGTGAAAAGCACGTAAAATTTTCTTTCAAACGGTGTCTCACAAGTAAAATTTGGTGCTCTGTAAGCCAAGATATGACGTCAGCAACTGGCAGAGATGGAAAGACATCAGCTGTCAACATAATTAAATATAGAATAATTTTTGTATTTAAATATCTCTTTAAGCATCAAATTTAAGGTATAAGGCACCGTTAGGAAATTTATCATACAATTTTATTAAAGGCATCTCAAAAATAACTTGAGGCCCATATTTATAAAATAGCTATTTAAAAAATTTTAAAAACAACTCGATAAAATCATCTTCATCAAAACATTTCATTCAGTATTTTATTTTTTGTATTTTTTTTTCAGGCTCAACAGCCATTAACTAGTGCCAATGATCCAGTTTAAGCAAAAATTTTAAGATGAGAGTATTTGAAATTAAATTTGTGCTCAAGCGTGCTCAAGACTTTTAATTTAATTAAAACAATACCATTCTTTTTTTGGAATTTACTTTATTTTCTAGGAAAATAGGGGAAAACAAAAACAAAAATGTTTCATTTTTTACAAATGAGACTGACTTTAGTCAAAATAATATGTTATTTATTTTATTATACACTATTTAAAATCATGATACTAATTTTTGATGTTTAGTTGATACAACCTTTTCCATGTAAATGTAAGCATATATACTTATATATTAAAAAAAAGTCAAATAAACGTCAAAACATAATTCTAGTTGCTCATTAATAATTATGATTGAAAATAATGTATTGTTTGTATCTTATATTAGGTATTTAAAGAGGGGCCTTTATTTGTGATAAAAAAAATAGTTAATTTAATTAAAATTATTGATCACAAGTTAAGGGCCTGCTTAATCAAGTTGTATAAACTAAGATGTTTGTGCTATTTGGGTATTATCTTAAAATTCTTAATAAAAGATTTTGTCTTAGGTTAAAATGCAGTACTGGACAGCTTTAAAACTTACAAAATTAAATATAATTTATTTATAATTAATTATTGGATTATATTAAAGGAAGCCATTTTGGAGTATACACGCGCGAGATACATCTATCATTTAAGTTAAAATTAAAGGTAGATAAAAACAGATATCTGCTTTTAGTTTCAACGTAAACGAGTAGATGCTTCTCGCTTGTTGCAACTTCAAAATGGCGGTATTTAAGTACTAAAAGTTATGTGTCCAGTATTCCTGATGAAGTCTCTAGCGTTAAGAGCATAGCAAAGTGACATCTCGTACATTACAGAATCTCATTTTAAAGTGATACAATTTACTACAAGTATTTAAAATAAATAAATTTTATTAAATGAATTTAATTAAATACATTTTACTAACAAAATTTTATTAAATAAATTTTATTAAAATAATATTTACTTTTGTATAAGTTTGTCGAGTACTGTATGGACGATGTTTATTAAAAAAGAACCAAACAACAAACACAATAATAAAGGTTGTATTATTTTATTGGTAGGAAAATCGTTTTAGATTTTATTCCATCCCTTTTTTTTCTGAAGATATCTATATTTTTGGGAAAAATCTGGGGTGAAATAAAAATAAAAACCTAAAACGATTTTTCATAGTTGTGTTTTTTTTTTGTTATATTTTAATAACTAAAGTCCGTATAATCTCAGTTGAAAAAAAAAATCATTTAGGTTTTATTTAAACTTTAGTGGGATATATTTTGGTAATTTAGAATAAAAAAGTAATTAAGAAAAGAATGGTCAAAAAGCCCAAAGATGAATAGCTAATAATGTAATGGTCTAATTTTTTAAAATAGTCATTTCTCAGTGTTAAATATTATATATAAAATTGTACCTTTATTTATATATTTGTTCCTTATATTGTTTGTATATATTGAATTTTTTACAAAAAATATTTCTTGTTCAGCACTTTTTTATCTCATCATGAGGTTAAACTTAGATCCCTACTTAAGTATATCGCCTGGTCTCTTTTAAAAAGTCGCATCTTAAATATGCTAACTTTAAGAAAATATTGTTTTTAAGTTATTCATAAAGATATTGTTAAAAATACTCAATTAATAACGTCTGTAGTCGTTATTTTTGCGTAAAATCAAGAAAATTTGAGATACGACCGTTTAAAAAAGGTCAGTCCATATCCCATGTCTCAACTATTAAAAAAACACTGGACCCCTTTATTATTTTTTTCTTTAAAAGAGTTATAGTTTTATATATTTTTTCTATTTTCTACATGTGCCAAGAACAAATTTTTTAAATATCACGTGATATATATTTTTTTTTGTATATTTGAATATTTTGTATGTATATAATTTCAATTTTTTTTAAATAACTATAGTATTGAAAAGTCATTTCTCTAAACAAAACTACAAAAAACTTCATTAAAAATTTATAAAACCTTTTTAATCCTTATTTAAAAGTCTCTATACAAAGCAAAAAAAAGGTTATAAACTTTTAATGTCATTTTTGTTGCTTGCCAGTTTAGTGTAAACAGTACAGATTCTTACCAAATAAAAACGTGTGCAATTCTTGAAGTGGGGAGTAGTCCCTAGTAAAATTCCCTAAAATATCCAGAAAATAAACATTTTTGAGAGCCATTACATTTAATATTTGTAGCTTGGTAATACTTATTATAGGAATTAATTTTATAAAACTTGATTTAAGGATTATTTCAGAATTTTATATAATAAACTCAAAATGGTACAGTTCCACCGCATTTACTTTTCTTGCAAAAAAGTTTTAAGATTTTAAAAAAGTAACCCCAAATGTAAATTTTAATGCGCCTTCGCCAAAATTGCAAAAAAATACGCCTCTATGTGATTTTTCCGGGGAAAACCAGTATCACATGTAGTTAGGTTCGTAATGTTTCATTAACGTACAAAATTTGAGCAAAATCTTTAAAGTCAATTTTAAGAAAATCGAATTTATCGATTTTTTTTTAAGTAAGAAAACTAAAAAAATACATA
This sequence comes from Brachypterus glaber, assembly GCA_958510825.1. Classification (NCBI taxonomy): domain Eukaryota; kingdom Metazoa; phylum Arthropoda; class Insecta; order Coleoptera; family Kateretidae; genus Brachypterus; species Brachypterus glaber. The sequence goes on along the minus strand of OY294054.1, from coordinate 25,648,557 downwards.
TGAAATTCTGAAATTAATTTTTTATTATTAGATTGTTTAAATATAAATTATTTATTAAGAATTGTATTATCTTTTATATGGCAATGTTTTTTGGTGAGTTATACCCTAAAAAAGTAAAATATTCAGAGTTTTTGAAAAACTTATATTTATGAAATATTTTCTTACATTTAAAATCGACAGTAAAGCTTGAAATAAGTTTTAAAAAAGGATTCATCAAAATATTTTAATGAATTCTTTTTTTAAAACTTCTTCAAAACTTTATTATGGATTTTTTACTTGTGGGGTCTTTTTTTTATCGAAGTTTAATAAAAATAAACATTGCTAACCCTTTAAACCAATTAAAAAAATTTAAATAAAGTAAAAAGGTTAATTAAAACGTTTAATAAACTTTTTCTATTTTTACTTTTTTTGGGGTTTTCGGTGTTTTTGTTGAGAAAGCTCAAAGCAAAAAATGGACTAAATGATTTTAAAATGCAAGCTCAAAAACAAAACAAAAATACCTATGTTTCTGTTTATTCTTAGATATTTCGTAACAACAGATAACGCATATATTTTAAAGTAATGTTAACTAAAAATATTTTAATATGAGATTTTTAGGTTATTTAGGGCCACTTGCACCAACGATGGTTTAGCTTTAAACTTGGATTAAATGGACGGCCAACCAATCAGAATGCAGTATTTTTAACTTAAACTCAGTTTAGTTGAGATAATCCCAGTTTAAGAGTTGGTGCAAGTGGCCCTTAAAGGCCCTTTTATACAAAGAAAAATGTTGATTAAACTTTTATTTATGTTAATTTTTTCTTTGTACTATACTCGAAATTATGAGTATAGTCAATAGAACTATTTACGATGCAAAATATTAAAAATAAAAATTAGTGACTATTAAAAAACGTTGGATCTTTGTTTGCCAAAGAAGTACATACATCACAATTAGCGTGAAACAAAATACCTGTTTTAAATTAATTTTGCTTTTAACCAAAATATATTATTTCAGTTACCTTAAATATATTTTATTTTGAGATTTAAATACATTTAATTGTCTGAAATTTCTATAAAAAAAAGATAAGTAAGTTTTGTACAGATTTAATTCTGATAAAAATATCTTAAAATTGAATTTCAGCAAATATAAAACCGTTAATTTTTTTATATTTTTATTTTTGGCATCCAAAATATGACTTTTTGGTATATACGGGTTCAGCGGCGGCCATATTTGAAAGTTCACAAAAACTTCACGAGATGACACTATTGACAGGCGGACTTCTGCACTATATAATTATAGCAATCGCCGCAATTGTACATATGACTGGTACTCCGCGCGTTAAAATTCTATTGGTAGAGTACCAGTCATGTGAAACTGAGCCGAGTAATAGATTTGTATAGTACACGAGTCCGCCTGCCGGTAGTGTCATCTCGTAAAGAAAATTGTGAACTTATAAATATGGCCGTTGTTGGACTAGTAAGTTCTAAAAATTAATTTAAAAAATATATATTTCGTTTCACAATGTTAGTTTTTTATATAGGTATTGTATATTTTGCCCGCTTAAAATCAAAATGTAAAAAGTTGTAAGTGTATTTTATTTAATATACTGTAAATTCATATTAAAATTCTGTGATTAGTTTATTTATATATATTTAACTTGCAATTATTTTAAAGAATAATTTTTACTATTTAGATTGTTTTTTTTATTATTTATCCTATTTATCTTAAATTGTTTTTTATAATATTTTTGAAAGTTTCAACTTTTGAAACAGCAATATATGTAATACAATGTAATTCATTTAAAGCGGAATATGTACTAACATTTATTTCAGCGAAAATACTTCTATAGAGTCAAAACAATTTATAGAAAATTTAGAAAATTTTGATATAAAGATACCATTAAATGTCGATTTTATTTTTACACACATATTCTTTCACCCCTAAGCATTATTTGAAATTCTTTTATTCACTTTTCGACATGTTTTTTTTCTTTTTAAATTATACTTTTTTTAAATGTATTTAAATTTTCACGAAAATATGCGCGTTTAAAAATAAAAATCGACCCGATAAAAAAAAATCAAAGGTAAATAAATAATTAATTTTAAACATTTTTTCGGGTTCAGAACAGAAATAGAAATTAACAATCTTTTTAAATGCATCTGCTTTAGAAATTCTGAATACAGTAAGCCAATAATAGTTTTTTTTTAACAAATCTAAAAAGATAACAGTTCTATAAACTTAAATATTTAGAAGTAATTTATGAATCTTTTTTTAAAAATAGTTTTTATGATATATATTTATATTTTTTCTTATTACGCTGACAAAAATTACCTCTAAATTCTCTTTTCAGTGTATGCAAAATTTGATTTTCAGTAACAGAAATTTTTAAAAGATGCGTATAAATATATTTTTAATTTTGTTTCTATTTTCGATATTAAGAAGTGGTTTGGCCTAAATAAATGATGGTATAAGCAATATATGTATTAATATGTTATACTATTGTTTTATTTAATACAACCTTTATAGTTTCGGTCTTTATAAAATTCTAACTTTCAAATGAATACTAAAAGGCCAGTCTTTGATTATCACAGAAAAATTCCTGGTGCATGAGTCTTGTTTGCGTTCATGACCGTAGCCAAGGGAGTGTCAAAAAAAATTAACCACCTCCTGAAGAAACAAAATTTTTCAATAATAAGTATAATTGACATTTTTTTAGATATTTTGAAAAAATGACGGGGCAAGTTTCCTACATTTCTTGGCAATCGAAATTTTGAAAATAAGAATGAAGCAAAAAGAGGGACCGGACCACTGGAGGCTATTTTGGCAGAAATTGCAAAGTAGGTACGAAAATTTGAATTAACTTTTCTTGTTTTCCCAGTTGCAACGTTATAAACTCTAGCGACTCAATTTCAGCCCAAATTTACGTATTGGCAAATGTTGAAATATTTTTTTAAAAGCCCCTAATGTATATAATTATAATACTGAATACGTAATAGTATATTACGCACCGAGTACGCGAACCTAGTTTTCAGTGCACGAGAGTGCGTTTTATTTACGAGGCATAGCCGAGTAAAAAAGCACTTGATGTGCATTGAAATGGTTTGCGTCGAGGTGCGTATACTATTTTTCCTACGACCTAAAATCTTAAAATTAGTTTGTCAATTTAAGGTTATGTGTTTGACGTTTACTAATTTTCTGACAGCAGATATGTAAAGTCAGCTGATCATCACTTCCCAACCGTTGTCATAGGCAACGGGTGAGAAATAGGCACTAACTACTAACTAGGTCGCAGGAAAAAGTTATTTTAATCTAATGAGCATTTTTCAGTTTTTTCTTTAATTAATAAAATAGTATAAACAGTGTCATAAAATTATATTTACAATGAAATTTTCTATTACTTTATGTACAAATAATATAATAATAATTAATAATCTATTTATTTAAAACACATATTAATATAATTATTAGTGTTAAAATTAAATTAATATTTTCTTGAAGTATATTCGATTTTCCACAGGTTTTTATTTCGTGTTCCTAAAATAAAAAAAAATTATTAATAAATTAGCTTGATTAAAAGCTCAGTTTGAGATGATCAAATTTAACTTGGCGTATTTTTTGAGACAATGGTATATCTTGAAATTTTATGAAGGGATCCTAAGGGGTTGTGGGATAAAACGAAAATGCAATTAAAAAATACTTCATTAATTATATATAAAAAAAAATTATACAGAGAGGGAGCATTTCTTACCAAATAATGTTCATTAAAACATCCAACCAGTCTTCTTCTTGGTAAATTATTTAAATCCTTTTTTTGGCATGGCAACATTGTATCATTTTCCATAATTTGAGGATTCGTTGTAAATATAATATCGTTTGTTTTGAGTACTTTGGCATTTATGGCAATAAATACCAAGTTACTGTTACGTATCCTTTTTATGTAATATGATCTAAAAATGAATAAATTAAGGTTCTTTCTACCTTCAAATTTTAAAAATGTTCTGTTTTTAAACATTTTTTTTATATAGAAAGAAAAAATACATCATTGTGAAATTTTGTAGGTATGTTTATATTTCAAAAATACTTTTTTTTAGATTTTTAAAGTGGTATTTTCTCGCCATAATTTTTTTTTGAACAAAAACATAAAAAACGGTGGTCGCCATGATTCCGGCCGTTTGGAGCGACTAAAAAAAAAATAGAAACCGTCCAAAATCATATAACATAACACTGTGTTAGCTTTTTGTCAACATTATATCAAACCCTGTGTTAACCTTGTTAAATAAATCACCAGGAACTCGCAGGCCTGCGTTAATATAGGTACCTTATATCTTTCTCGTCATTTTCAAAATCTCCGTAGCTATAATGGCTATCAGATTCCTTAAATTTTTCTTGTTGCAAAATATATAGTCTAATTTCCTTTTCACATGCATAATATGTGGGTCCTTTATCTTTGCTGTCTTCGTCTTCCTCATCATCATCTTTTTTATCATCAGCAGATGATTCAGTTTCGTTTGATGACATAGACTCACCGTTTTCCGATTCTAACACTTCATCTAATTCACTGTTTGGGACTATATAATCAATTTCTAAAACAAATCAAATATACCGTCATCAGTTTTTTGAAGTCTAATCAAATCATTTCATCAAAAAAAAATCTATACCTTACATATAAGTACTTACCATTTTGAGCCTCTGCGTAATTCGTCGTCCACAAGTTTATCAAACTAATATACCAGACTAATTTTATTGTAAACCAATTCATTGTGTTTTTGATTAAACTATATGGCTAAAAAATAAATATACTTAAATTTTTATTACCTACAAATTCAACTTTCACAAATATGCTTTTTTTAATATTGCACCTATGCGTTTTACTTTCGTAGGAAAAATAGTGTAGAGTACTCGAGAAAGAAGAGAGTGTTTTTCACGCTCGTGTGATTATTTAGCGCACTTTCCTCCATAGTTATGTAATATAGTATTACAAATACAATAATATGAACATACTGTTATTAAGTTTGTAGCACTGTTGTTTTTGCCATTGTCAATTTTGCACAACGCTTGCAAATCATAGAGAATCACTTCCTCAAAAATGTTTTCTTTTAACATGGATTCCAAGATATCACCTTCAATTTCACCAAAAAACTTCCCTGTATGGTTATTGTCTTTAATGAGGGAAACTACTATGTAACCACTGTGATCAACCACATAGCAGTGGAGATTTTCTCCGCATTTTTCACAATCCGAACACCGTTTCTGAAAAAATTAATTTTTGTTTATAAGCTCTGGAGGAGGAATTATATGTCCTTACCGACAGATCTGAGGTAATATTCTGAACTCTTTCCTTTAGCTTATGTTGTGAAAACTGAAATCCAACCACAGAACCCGGAGCCTCAACTCCAGCATCTGAGGGAAAAATCGCGTAACTCCCAGTTACTAAAGTGTCGTTTAGGCCTGCATTAAATGGTACTGTGTACACAAAAGAATCCTTATCGATCTGATGCTGCAAAACTGCAGCTTTGTACCACATTTCGTCGATTGCTCTAGCGTGCAGATCACCAAATTCTCTAAAAAATAAAAACGATGGGCAAGTGAAGAAGAAGGAAAAATCTTGTGTTATCAAATAAAGTCTTGTGTTATAATAATTTACAAAAAATCTTTTTGTCTTGTTTGGTCTGTCCAGGAAAAGTTGTGACCACGATAACTTGAGAACGTGAGCTAAAGACTTCAAAATTGAACCATAGGTTTTTTTATGTAAAGTTTTCGACTAGGACTGCTTACAGTTAAATTCAAAGTGAAGCGAGGGGGTCAATGTGGTAAAACTATTACTTTTTGCGTAAGTTCGCTTGGTATTCGTTGTATGAAAAAATGTTTGCTATAAAATTGAGTAACGGAGATTTGAATGATGTAAAAGTCACGATAGAATTTCCCTATTCCTGTATCGTTTTATTGCAATTAATACACATTATTACTTTTGTTTGTTGGTATTATTCGTTTTTTCATCGTCCTTGATGTCGTCGTAAACGTAATCCCATCTGGTCAAACCACTCATAGTGGCCACAAATCTCAAAGTGACATTATATCTTTTGAACAGTGTTAGTTCGCCATCTTCTTTGGACCGGTTCCAACGGGCCTCGGTTGAAAACACGTTGGTGGTTGTTTTGGCATCAAAAATTAATCTTTCTACTAGTTTTCTGTCGCAGTAATAATCCTCCTGGCCTAAATTTTTCCGACCGCATTTAACTGAAAACAAAACAAGCTCTGTGTTGGGATATTACTAATTTTTAAGTAACTTTTTTGTTTTTGGGTGGATTTTTTTAAACTTTGTAAGACTAATCCTTTTAATAAAAGTAATTTTTCCTGAAAAAATTAAGGTTTTACCTTCAGATAAATCTTCTTTTTCAATTTTGGATGTAGCGTTTGCATCCTTTTTATCAGCTTCATATTGCCTCTTCCATTCAAAATCACGATCGTACATTCTGTTCAAAAAATGAATCAACTCCTCTTCTGGTGTCTTATATTCATGGCCTTCTAGATAATGGTATCTGCAATAAACCCTAAAATATACAGGTTGTTTTTATTTTTTTAGTTGTAATAATTATGGACAATAAAAACGAAAGATAAACATTTACCCTTATTTTGTACTCCCTGATGGAAATTACACTTTATGAATAAGTTAAATAATGACCCATACTGATACATTCTAGAGATCCTTGGGACTGGATGTTGGTCTTGACCAAGACCAAAATTAAGACTTGTATCTTTAGTCTTAATATTTGTTTTTGTAGCGATAAAAATGCCCATAACCAAGATTCTTGGTCCAAGAATTTTAAGTTATACTAAAACCGGACCAATATTAAGACTAAAGAGACATTTTGAATGAAAAAAAAATGTCTCTTTTGTTTAAACAGTTCCTGGGATTTCAGAACTTTTTTTTTTCATGTAAATACGCGCCTTAAAATTTTGTACCCCATTTTTAAAGCACCCTGTACTCCTTTTTAATCTATTTTTCTATTTTTATACATTACCATTTTGGATGTATCCTCCATTTCCCTTTGAAAAAATCAGTTAAATTCAGACCAGTATGCTGATGTTTCTTAATAATATCTGTCACATTCAGTGAATATTTTCCATATGTGTTTGGAATTGCAATCGCAACCGAAAATGGAGTACCTAGAACGGAAAGCTGATGTTTTTAGAGCGCTGTAGGCTACAGGGAGCTATAGCCTGTAGCTCCCTTGGGGAGAATTTGGCAACGTATGGGGAATATATGCAGTTGATCCACTTAGAAAAACACTATTCTCAAAAGTAACACATGACTGATGCCAAATGAACTCCAAAAAACTGACAAAAAACGTAGCGTCAGTAGAATTTTTTATTTTTTGCTGAAATTGTTTCTATGAGTAAGAAGAAATGCTTAAAAAATTGGTTCTTCGAAAAAATAATTTATTGTTCAGAAACGCACCGTGAACCGTGTTAAATCCAATTTTTTCTGACTAACCTTCCAATGGTGTATAATAATAATCGTATGATTGTTTCGATGCTCTTTTCATGTTATTATAATGATATTTTAGCTCGACATTATGTTTACTGCCTTCCAGACCATTGACCAATGCAGATCTGAGTTCATGCATAATTTCACTTATTTCTCTTGCATTTTTGCCGTCATCGATTTGCTCTACTTCTGTTAAATCCACACTATTGTAGTTTATTTTTATTTCGCCTTCAAACTGAAATATACAGCATTATACAGGGGGATCGGTTTTTTTTTTGATATCTCTTTGCGTTTTCAAGATATAAGGAAAAATATGTGTATGTGTGTTTAAAACCATTGTTCATTCTTATTAAAACCTGCTTCATTAGTAAGAAACTTCGTAAATAATCTTATTAAAAGTTCTATAAAGTTTTAATAAGATCGAATACGAAAATTTTAACAAGAATTAACCAGAACTTTTTTACAGGCCTGGGCCACCCTGTATAATACTTACCATAGGTCTTAAATCAGGATGCATAAGAACATATCCATTATTGCTCACAATGAATGAGTAAGCGTTGACTCCTATCTGGAAAAATAATAAAGCTATCGACATTCACGGTTAATTAGTTAACATGTGATCATTTTAAACACATATTTCATTAAAACATCGGTATAACTTTTCACCTTTTTGAACCTTAGTTTTGACGCTGTAGAATTACCCAAAGAACCAAATAGTCTGAGAGTTTAAAGGCAGTGTTTCTACTTTTTGCCTCAGCAACCAGTGCGAAATATTTTCGGAAATTAACTGTTAGGTGCACTCAGGTTGCAAGTTTTTAATGACTACAAAATGCGTTCCTAGCAACAGTTATGTGAAATGTGAAACGATTGAGGGCAAATTTTCATCAAAAACCGTGTTGCCTAGTGTTCTTAGTTGTAAATTATTTATTTTAGGTCCAAATTACAGGTTAAAAGATAAGCATGGTGGGTTAATATTCATCTTACTTTGTAGGGCAAAGTTAATTTTCTAAAGTCGTCAATTGGGACGTCAGTAGCAGCGACTCCCAATAAATCAGCAGTTCTAGAATCATTCAGTTTATTTGTTCTTCTATCAAAACATGGAATTGCTGCTGAAGTTAATAATCTGTAAGGCTCATTAATTGTGTTATCATTTTTATCGTCGTACTAAAATACATAATTTAATATTAAAACATTAATATCAGAAATAGGGAAGGGCCTAGGATATTTTAGGCAATACTTACCGTTAAATCTATATATGAGTGAGTCCAAGAAACAGGATGTTCAACATCTTGTAGTACAAGGGGTCTAGCTACAACTTTGACGTACTCAAAAACTGAAGCTGTTACTTGTTCTAAACTTTGTACATGCGTATAATAACCTGAAATTACAAAAAAATATCTAAGAATAAGATAAGAAGATGTGACGTACAAATTTCACAATTTTGGGTAGTGTAGTTATTGATTCCTACCAAAACTTGTTATTTTGTTTACCCACCTCTATTTGCACATGAAACCCATTTAATTTCAGCTTCATGGGTAACTTCCTTGCCTATCAAATAAGTAAATATACGAACGGGTATATTTGTACCATTATTCAAATAATTATTACGCATGATTGCTTCACTCAGATTTCCTTTTATCCCATCAGTTATGATCATTATTGCCTGATTACAATTCGTGTTTTCTCCTTCATTGCATTTTCTTTTTTCCCTATACTAAAAAATACATGATTTTAACAGGACAGCTCAAAGTAATAATTTTTTTTTCGATACCACTATGTGTCTAGACATGAACTGCCAAATTATACTGCGACATGTGGACTACTTACAGTGCTCAACAAATCAAACGCTCGTTCTAATGCCTGTTCTACATTAGTTTTTCCCTCGGGCTTTAACTCACGTATACTTGCTTTAAATAGCTCAATATTTTCTTTGGTTGCTTGAACCAAAATATCTTCAAAACATGGCACAGTCCAATTTGTGTTGGCGCTATAATTCATAACGTTTACGTAATCGTTGTTTGAAAACGTTTCCAGTATGCTGTATGCCGTTAATGCTGCTATGTGCTTACCCATACCTAAACTTAGATTAATTATATTTTCAGTTAAGATAGTATATTAAAACATTAGGTTCATAATTAATGGACAACATACAACTTCAACGGCGGCCATATTTTAATGGTCACAAACATTTTACGAGATGACACTACTTTCAGGTCAACTCCATCTGCCATAGAAATCTATTATTCGTTTGGACTTTGGACTAGTACTAGTACTTTGCGCGTGAAAATTTTAGCGGTAGGGTCCATATGGTAGTTCAATATGGCTTCCGTTGAAATCATATATTATTTTAAACGATTTATTTTCCAAACGTTGGACGCGTGCTGCGCCAAAAATGCGTCCAGGATATATATCGTAAACATAATTACGAAAAAATTAAATTATTCCAACAAAGGTGAAAATAATTTTGAAAATGAGAATTCCCATTTAAATATTGGTTTTGGGGGTTTATAATATAATTATAAATATTTTTAAATACCCTCCATAGATCCAGAATTATCGATTAATATAACAACATCTTTTGTGCAGGTTGCAGCTTCGATAAACCAGGTTCGAATTCTGCAATCAAATAAATCCTTTTTTATGTCCTCCCACTTCTTGGCTAGAAAAATACTAAAACATTATCAAAATTTTTGTATAGTTAAATTTATAAAAAGTCCGGCAAATGTATGTCTATAGATATATCTAAAAAATATTGTGTTCACCATGACCGAAACTAGTTCTTTTTCTAGCCTAGCCTTTTTGCTAGCCTCGTAACTGGTTTCGCAATTCCCTTACAAAACATTTACCCTCTACATAAAAAACTTCCGACGAAAATACTTTGGTATCCCATAATCTCCCTGGCAGCACATAATAACTATTAGATATCCAGGGGATATACTTTCTGGATATAGAGTATATCCATTGGATAGCCTGGTTTGCCATTAGATATCCCATGGACATCCAAATGTCCGCCTATATCCAGAGGGTTGGCACTAAACCACTTGTGCATTACTGCATACATTTGCCAAACCCGGTATTATTTTTCTGAGTATAATACCTGGATAATGTCTCATTATGCCTGCTGTACTTCCAAAATATTGCCATGATAACGCAGGATCCGAGTTGTAATTTTGTACAAACACTTTATCCAATGCTTCTGACCACTGTATGGCAAACTTTGCCTCCTTTTCTGTAAAAACAATAATTCTGTAAAACTTACTCTGAAACAAAGTTTTACACAATTTTTACACAATTGTGTAAATTCACACCATACCACACCACCTAAAATGGGTATGTGAACAGTTTAACAGAGTCCAGTTCACAGCCATTCGGACAGACATGGTCACAAAATGGTACCCAATTTTTATTTTGCATGATAATTTTCGTAATAGAAAATTACCATGGTAAAATGGATTATATATTATACAAATTACTGTTACTTAATCCTGGTTGACTAAAAACTCATTATGCAAAACATGAAATCTCTACAGCCTTTAATAAAACGAGAATCGGGTTATGAAGTGTAGGAATTTTGCTCAAAATTGGCTTACTTAATACTTAAACGTACTTATATGCACAGCATGGAACCTTCTACAGTTCTCGCGTGTCTGGGCTGTTCTAGAGTTTTCGATCGATGTTCTGATCTAGAGTTTTCGCGAAGCCTTTGTTCTTAGCTCATTCCTTCGGCAAACTCTAGGAATAAGCTAAGAACAAAGGCTTCGCGAAAACTATGTAGTACTATGGTATTTAGGTACTTTTTTGTCAGTCCGAATAATGAATTTGACTCTAACAAGATGTTTACCTAAATCAAATACATTTGTAGGAACATGCACTGAACTGTGAGTCGTGTTGACGGCCAAATTGTAAAAATGAGTATCGTTGTTTAATTTTAATGTTTTATACATATATTTCAGCTTTTTTAATGTTTCTGGCAGCTTCACTGGTGGCGCGTCTTCCGCAGGTGAATATTTTGAGCTGTAATACTTGTATGGCTTTGTCAAATTAAACTCAAAGATTTCTGATACGTTTTCGGCTGTTTGCTGAATACACTAAAAATAAAAAAAAAATGGTGAGCTGATTCCTAAAATCACTTTCATTTGTTTTCCATCACCGCAGCATTTTTTGCAAAAAAAAAACACTAAATTAATATATTTGCATTATAATGCAATGTTTTAATAATATAATGTTTCAACTATAGTTAAAACAGGCTTTTTATGATGGAAGAAAATTAAAGTGGTTAGCAAAAAAAATCTGAGATTTTTGAACTTTTCGATAAGATTTCTGGGATTTATAAAAAATCTTAAACATTTTGTCGAAAGATCGCGATCGCTATCTCGATATTTTTAAAAGACCTCTAATAATTTCAATCGGTTCTTAGATCCAAACCACTTGTGAGCTACAAAAATGAATGTTTGAAAAAGCCAAATGGTATTTAGTTCCATTATTGAAATCCTAAAGAAATGAATCATAAAATTTCTGTAGCTCAAAGGGTTTTCGTTTTACTCTAATAGCGTCCATTTTCCTATCCATCATTCTCAATATATTTTCCTTAATTTCATCCAAAAGTTCTTCAGGGTCCTTTTTTTCAACTTGCGCATTTAGGTGTCTGTAGGTTTCCTTAATTTCCGTATATTTTGTTATTGCTCTCCCAAAATTCCAGAGCTCTGTGCCCAAAGTATCCGCCCAGCTTCTGACTCTAATAAAGAACACATTTTTTACTGAGAGATTATTGTAATATTTAAAAAATATATATACAGCACAAATGTTCTAAGCATATTCTTAGATATTTCTAAGAATATTTTTTCCTTCTTAGAATATTCTTAGAATCAAAGTGTTCTCTTGGGGATATACCGAAAAAAAAAGATTTATGCAAGAAAAAAAATGCGGATTGCTCTATGCGGGAAAACATGTGAGCACCCTAACTTAAGAACGCTGTAAGCTAGAGACTTAAAATATAAATCTTGTGAACGGGTTGGAGAAAAACACTTTCGTTGCAGAAATTTAACGCGTTAAAATAAGTTGACCTAATTAACAAACTTTATAATAAACATTAACATTATAATTCGGGACCTTTTTTAGTTAACACGTCATAGACACAACTACTATTACTCCTAAGGAGCAAATATTTGTAGGGACCCCCTAAACATTTCAGGGGCTAAATAAGCTTTTAGGGGAGCTAAACAAATATTTTGCCTTTTCTATATTAGATTTTAATTTCCCTAAGCATTTTGGGACGTCAATTTTATTTTGAGATGGCTTTGTCCACCCTAATTGCACCTTTAAAATGTGTTAATTGTTTTCCATGCAGAACTTCAACCAGAGTTAAAATGTTTATTTACTATTACAAAATTGTCTACTTACTCTTCTCCCTGCAAAGAACATTTCGTAAATTTCGGGTATAATAAACAAAACCAGATTATCGGTAAAATGTTCATTATTATTTTTTTATAAAACATATTTGAAATGTTTTGATTCGATAATTTTCTACATTTAATATAAGCAACTGTATAGTTGGCCCTCAAATTTCTACTGATTTATTTTTAGCGTCTCATGTGTATCGCAATCTTTTAAATTCGTATAGTCTAAAAATAGTTATTTTAAATAGATTTTTTGTTCAAACTGTCAGTTTCTTGCAAATTATAAGAACCGAGTTTTGCTTTTGGTGGCTCAATCCGCCCATAAAATTTTTGTTCAAGTAAAAAACAATTTGCAGTAAAAAGTTAAATACCTATTACTGTTTTATTTAAGACCGTGAAAATTCCTTCGGATTTTGAATCTGAAATATGGTTTCTCAAACGTTGGGCATGATTTTTGATACCACCCAGAGCCTTACCCAAAAAATATTTTGCGCCTTCACCAAAGTTTAAAAATTATATAACCATACAAAAAATGTGCCTACATACTAGATGTCGGGCAACTTCGAATATGTTTATCAAGTTGCCTAAGCTAAAAAAGTTTTCAATTGAAGGGTGTAAGTTCTAAAGGCTCTTTGTGCCAAAAATATAAAATCGATATAACCTTTATAGTATATTTGCGCATGATATATAACTCAAAATACCTAATTTTGGCACATATACCCTTTAGAACGTACACTCTTCAACTGTAGCTTTTAAGTTAAAAGATTATTTACAGGCGACAATAAAATCGGCGTTGCCAATTCAAGCGCTACTTTTGTAGTTTTGCTTTTTTGAAAATGACATTAAAATCTCACTGTATTCGCATTTGAGCCGATTCGCTCTAATTTTCTGAATGTGAACAGATACTTTTTCGTTTCAGTTTTTTAAGTTATTTCTAAAACTAAATTATGGGTTTATGAATTAAAACAAAAATTTTATGACGGAAATTTTTTATTTATATCTGACATGTTTTTTGTAGACAGATACAAAGAGAAAACAAATAGGAGCTTTATAGCAGTTTATTTGAATACATATTCATACATTTATATTAATTATAGCACATCCAAAGTGAGTGGTTACGGTAAACAACGTAAAGATAAGGTATTTCAGGGGCCTGCAGGGCCCTTATTATTGGGGGACAATGGGGATGTTGGCCCATGCATAAAAAAGGGGGGTAGGTGGGGGAAGTGCAACATAATTTTTGATGTAGGTGAATTGGGCTAAATGTATAGGCTTGTATCTTCAATACAGGGGTAGCATAGTGTTTGCAACCGAAACAACATTTAAATGTATTTTAAAACATTAGTATCACAATGGACGTTTCCGGCACACGCGTCCGTTTGGAAAAAGAGTTTTTCAATGGACAAGTGCGCCAAAAAAACATTGTGAATTAAAAAATAATATTTTTTCTATTTGCGTTGGAAATCTATTTTTAATTAAATTTTAAGGTTCATTTTGAGAGTTTTCAGTTGTTTTTGACGGTGTTTCAAAGTTGTATTTGAGACACCCGTTTGCGTGTCTCAAAATGAACTTTCTGAAACGCAAATAGAAAATATATTTTTTTATCTAAAGACGTATCACATTATAAAATCGAGAATGTCACGTTCAATTTTTGCTATACGTAATATCTGACTTATTTTAAACATGTATATTAAATAAAATTGCAAATAAACTGTATAGTAGTTAAATGTGGAACTTCGTTTGATTTAAGCAAAAAACGACTAAAACTAAGTGTAAACACTAAACTATCCCGATTGAATGCAACTTGTAAAAAGAGGTATAGGTCTTATATAAACAATGGACAATGTATATAAAAAAAGAGAAATAATACAAACTAAAACAATGTTATTAAATAATAATTTTAATAGTTAACAAGTTAGAACTTAAAAAAGTGCTGAAATTTCAAATAAATCAGGTTGACATCATATTTACCAGGAAGGAGATATTTATACTATATAATAATATATAACATATAAAATAAAAAGAATAATAAAAATATAAAACAATAGATGTAAGAGATGACATTGAATCACACACCAACAAATTACAGCATGTTTAACGAATAATAAATATAAATGGCATATCGTAATAATAAATTGTTGCGGAATATAATATATATGTATATATATTTAGCTGAAAATCAATACGGTTGATTGTGTGACCATGTGAAAAAAAAAATAATAATTTAACGATTTAACATATCTCCTAAAAAACATTGTTAAATATCAAAAAGTTTCATTATAATTAACTTTTACATAATATTTTTTGTTTTTAAATTAATGAAACTTACTTAAAAACTGTCAATGAAACTTCACAACCAAGTTCCACCAAAACGTTAACTTACATGAAATTTCATTATTTTTAACGAATAATTTTAAAAACGGACGTCACACTTCTCAGTTATCACCAGCCTCTTGCTGCTCATCAGCTTCACCCTAAACAAACAAAAAAAAAACAATGTTAATTCTCTGGACGAGCCTTTATGGAAAATAGCCAGATTTTTTAAAGAAAATAGCTGAAATTAGACATTTTTTGCCTAAAAATTGCTACCCTCCAAAAACGTGTCTCTTATTTTCCCAAAAATTGGTACTCAAGATCTTTTTGCGTGTGTTATTTTAAATTACCTGTGTGTCACTCGTCCATAATGTGAGGTTATCTCGGAGAAGCTGCATGATGAGGGTACTGTCCTTATATGAATCTTCATTTAATGTGTCCAATTCTGCTATTGCATCATCGAAAGCCTAGATTGGAATTTTTAACGAATTAGTTCAATTGTTCCTTGTTTCTTTATTCAACTATTTACCCATTTATTTATTCTTGAAATTTGTTTCAATTAATATAATTTATACAGGGATTTTAATTTTTGAAACAGTGAGTCTGAAGGGGCATGGTACTGGTACTAGTAATAACACTTCCTTTACCACAAGATTCGTAATCAAATGAATAAAAATCAAAAATTATAGTTAAAATGAATAAAGTTTTTAGATATGTTAGCACAATCTTGTCCGTACAATTACTTGAAAGCTATTTGAGCTAATAACTTTGTACGCATCAGATTTTTACCAGTTTCTCTTTAGCTCAAAAATTTCTTGAGTAATTGTACTGACAATTATGTTCAAAAGTCTAAAAACTTTGTTAATATTATATGCACTATTTACCAAAATATTTGGCCCAGTCTTTGAGAGAGAAAGCTTAGCCATACTGTTCAGTAATATTTAAAAAGATCTTTTAAAATAATTAAAAATTTTCATCTCAATAAAATTTTGCTCAATTTTATGGGTATTTAATACAAATTTAAAATTCTGCCAATAAAAGTAACGTTATTAAAAATATTATATACTTGTTTTACGGTTTACATACTAATAAATTTAAGAATAATTTTAGATTTGAATGATAAATATTTATGAGCACCATACTGCCCTGATAAGTATAAAAGTCGTATCTGCCAATGTTTAACAAAATAGGATTTAAAATAAATTAGTAGCTTTTTGGGTGTAATCTTAAGAAACCTTACGATTTTTCTGCTTAGTATTAGCACCCGAAAAAATAATATGGCAGTACAGACCTCAGAAGAACAATTCTAATTTGTTGTTATGAAGTTGGTATACATGGGTACATTAGTTCACGTGACTGAAGAATTTTCAACAAATTAAGTTATTTCTGGGATAGCAACAAAGGTGATCTGAGATCCCTGATCAAAGACGAAGTAAGGACAGTCTACTGCCTATATTAAATCTTTTCTTCTGTACTTCATTTACAGATACGACCTCTATACTTGACAGGGCAGTGAACTTAAAAAAAAAATAAGCTTTTAACGAGGTTCTAAATTCAAAAAGATGTTTTAAATTTGAAATTGCAGAAGATTTATTTAAATTAAAAAGGAGGTGCTGTCTAGACATAAAAATGGTATAAAGTTCATACCATTTTTATAAATTACTATCTTTCCAGATTTAAAATACATTCCATTTATTAATTTTTTTGAATTTTATAGGAAATATACAACCCCGTATAAAACAATATAAAATTTTAAAATTAAATAAGTAAAATCAATTCTGCAATTTCCTAAACCTAGATACACCGAGAAAAATTCCTCGATAAAAATGCATATTTTAAAATGGTTACTTTTTCAGCTGCCATATTTTTCTCGGTGTGTATATTAACTGCATGGACAGTGCAATATTTTTTATTAATTAAGTTTATTTTATAATTAAAAGCAAATAAATTTGTGTTTTTATTTAGTAAAAATTCGATAATATTGAGTTAAATTTAGTATATGTATATTTATATTTATCTGGGGGTCATCATGTTCTTTAAAATTAATTAAACGCAATTAAATAAATGGATAAATAGACGAATTAGAATTTGTTTACATCACTTTATATACATTCATTCTTAGTTTTTTGCCGTAAAAAAATAATATTTTTGCAATAGTCAAAGAAATACTACTGGTTTAGTTTTAACTAAAGACTTTTTTCCTTTTATATATTTTTTATGTAATTACATTTTTCAGATTTCTTTTTTTATCTAACAGTACTAAAATAGGAGATGTTTTATTTAAAAAACCCATCCAAGGTGAAATCCGCAATTGACAGGTTTTGGAAAATCAAATTAATCAATCAAAGCAAACGTATTCAAATAAAAAATTATCAAACGGCATTCCTTTAAAAAATTCTCGTGTATATATACTATATATAGTCTTATAAAAATATTTATGATGTAAATAGATAAAATCCGCCTACATATATTATTTAATATTTATGGTATTTTAAACACGTAGGTACACAAGGAAAATATAGGTCAGAAAAATATGTATTTTTTTAAACTTCAAGCAACATAATAAGAATGTTTAAGTTTATATTTTTAGTTTGATATAGCATTATGTCTTTATCTATTGCAATAATATACAACATACCACACTAATAATAACTACACTGAGGCACAAATATTAGAGTAGTCCTTTTTTATGTATTTAGTTTAATGTATATACCATGCGTTTTTCTTTCGATTCGATACAGGCAATGTAACTGCGTCCGAGCGCTGTACGCGTCGTACTCCGCTTTGCCCATCAGCCGCCCGCCCGCGTAAGCTTCTAGATAATCGTAGTAGCAGAGGCTAAACTTTTGGTATTTATTTGCCGAGGGCTTTTTTATTACATAACAAAAAAGAAAATCTTGGGTAACAAAATGATAAGATAAAAAAATTAAAAATAAGGACCATTCTAAGATTTTTGCCTACAAATTTACCAAGTTGTTTTTTAAATATTTTAAAAGCAGTAATGGGACAAACAATTTTAAATGGACGTCACAAAAAGTGACTTTCAAGGCAACACTACAATGTTTGGGGCGATACGAGCCAGATCTTGATTTATAAAAGACATAAAATTTAAATCTTTGAAATCGAAAACAAAACATTTGAAAATTTGTCAACAGATTTAACATTCAAAATAATGTCGTTGGTACGACTATTGAACTTTTCTGTTATTATTTTTATAGCAGACTGGTAAACAAAATTAAAAAATTAAATATTTTGAAGAAAATATTTTTTAATAAGCAAATGTAACAAAAAGTGCAGACGACAGTGAGGGAATAACAAACCTTCACATTGAACGCGTAAGCAGAGAAGCCGATCACGGCTGACTCCAGGGGAAAAAATCATCGATGACGTCATAGTATTTTGCCTTATTAATTGCGATTTTTTTTTAGTTTTTGATTTCAAAAATTTTAATTTTATGGTCAACCCAGTGATAATCAGTTAGTATTATGAAAATAAGGCAGAATTACATGTCGGCACTCCAAAAAAACAAAACAAACAAAAAAAAATTAAAAAATAAATATTAATTCAAAAAAGTCACACATAAACAAATAATACATAAATAACCTGTTTTGCTAGATGGCAAGCGCGCGCAGGTGAGTTAATTATTTCATAATAGAACACCGAGAAATTTAATGCTAGGCCCAGTCTAATAGGATGTGTCGACTGCATTTTCGACTTAGCTATGTCAAAGGCTTCCTGATACGCTTTTTGAGAATCTTCAACCACTTCTATACCACAAAAGAAAAAATTACTTCATGAAGGTAACACTTTTTTAAATGCTGAATTATTCTGTACTGCCCGGTCCAATATACACGGTGAATGTAGACAGTGCGTGTTCAAATTGAACCAATTGACTATTCAACGGCGGGCAAAGGTTTTACGAAATGACACTACTAGCTGGTCTACTGTAGAATTGATATAATTTTTTTATTTTTCACGGAGTCCGCACGCCGGTAGTGCCATCTCGTAAAATTTTTGTGAACTTTTCAATTAAATACGGCCGCCTTTGAACTTCTATATCACAATAAAAAAAATTATTTAATTTTTAGATAAAATAGGTTTCTCGACACTTCAGAAAACACGATTTATCGTTGCAATATTTCTGCTCAAAACTATGTGATCTCGAAAAGGTCTTACTCGAATTTCAATTAAATCGCTTGGCACCTTTTCAGTAGCATTGTCTGGTAAGTATTTAATTCAGAATATAAAAATTGTGTAACCCAAGTATTTGAAAATTTTAAATTTCTAGCCGACATAAAAATGAAATTTATTAGGGATATGGATATATGGACGCAACAATGACATGGTAAATTTAATTAAGTTTATTTTAATTTTCAAGGCAAATAATAATCAAGTTTCATTTTTTAAGGAATCCATAAAAGGCGTAGTTTTAAAAAGTTTAAACCTATAAATTGACGTTTCTTTAAAATTATTTTGACGTTTTTATTTAAACTAAAACTATGTCTGTGAATCCCTTAAAAACTAAAATAAGATTGGAAATTAAAAAAAAATAAAACTTAAATTAAAACTAGGTAAATTTACCATTATATGGGTTGTTTTTTAGGAATTTTAATAGCATTTTTGTTGTTTTTCTTCGTTATAGGAAAATACAGAAAACTACTAGGTTATAGCACAAAAAATAGTTTACTAGAATTTCCTTAACAGAGAAAACCACAAAAAAAATGTAATTAAAATTCTCAAAAAAAAGAGTCATAATAAAATACAGTCCCAGTCTACTAAAAAAAAATGTTTTGACTGTATTTTACACTTTTCCTGATGGGCTTTTTGTAAACTTTAGCCACTTCTTTACCACAAAAGAAAATATTGCTTTATGGATGAAGAAGGTCAAGTCTTTTAATGCTGAGCTTAGCAGATATTTTCCTATTTTTAACCCAATTAAAAAATACGAGATTATCAAGTTCACCTGAATACACACAAAAAAGTGGTTAAACCAAAAATAATGTATTTGTGTGGCCTTCTAACAGAGCTTAACAGAGATAAAATATATTCAGACCACGTTTCATCATCCTCTAAATAAAAAAAAACTATCCTTCTGATGTTACTTTTGAGTTTTTACATGAAAAAATAAAAAAAGTTCTATGTAAATATGTCCCAAATGTTTTTTAAGAAAGGTTAAAAAATTGCTTCTTGAAAAAATAAATGTTTTTTGTCCAACATGTTTCTAAAAAACGTTTGAATACGCGACCTAGTGTCCTATTTTGTACTAAATTTAATGCAAAATTGAATTTTGCAGGAGCATTTAAAATTAATCGATATTAGCACTTTGACCTTTCAACTTAATTATCTATCTGTAACGAAATCAAAGAGAAGTTAAAATCGGCAATTGCATGCTTCAAAGTAGTCGGAAATAAACTAAATACCGGGTGTGACATTTTAACCGGAACATTCCGAATAACTCTTAAAATAACGTTTGTCACCTTTAGGTACCTTTTTGACTGGAACGTCTCAGACATATTCACTTGAATAGTTTATAAAAATAAGTAGGCTGCCAATTTTTTTTAAATTTATTACTTGGTTTAAAAATGAAACTTTTTTAATTTATAAAAATAAAATATGCAAAAATACTTTTTTCATTTGATCAGTTAATGTTTTGCCGTAACAGTTTTTTTTTCTTAGAATAGGTAGCAAAAAATAACATCTGAAAAACAATTTACTGCAGACTCAAAAAGTCTCGGAGATATTTAATAAAAATAGTATTTTGAACACCTGTAGAATCTTTAAAAAATGATTTGTGTACACTGAAAAAACGAATGCGAAATTTTCTATTTTTGTATCACCCCATCCCCTCCAAATGAAAATTAAAAAAAGAAAATAAATAAAATTAAACACAATTATTTATGTATATGTGTCAGTTATGTTAATAATTAATTATTTAACCGTAGTTATTTCTGCCTTGCATACGTAATTCTGCCCCACGCCAGAAAAAAAAGTTAAAGAAAATGCCAGAATTAAAAAGAAAAACTACTAAACACCATTTTAAATTATAATAAGTAGCTAGAGAGTATTTTTTTCCGTTTGGTTGGCACAATCACTTAAAACTTTTCAAGACGCGGCCAAAAAATTTAACAAATTACTTAAATGTAGTTTTTAGACGTGAACATAATATTGTGAACAAGATTACTCGAGAACTATTTGAGGTAAAAACTTTTTTTAACGTATATTTTTTGCGAGGTAAATAATCTGAGTTTTAAATTTGAGGTTCTTAGCTCAAATATTTTTTGAGTAGGTAATCGTAATATTAGGTTCACATAAGTAATAAAAAAAAATTACTTTTATCACAAGTGCGACGCAAGAATAATTTAACCAGTCAACCTTTATAGACTAAATTTATTTGTTTATTTATTTATTGCATATTTTGATTGTAGTATATGTAAAAATTACTTGTATATCTATCAACCAATCATTCGTTATATAACTTATGATTATGTGCATTTATGTGCATTTGATTGGTCAATTTTTGACTTTCCTCGAGTATCATGAACACTACATTGCATGAGTTGCATAGTGTACAGCAGGTTTAAAAACTAAGTATGATTTAATGTATTTAGATATATTTTCAAGCTACAAACAAGATCTTCGTTATTTTAAAATATATGAAATATAATGTAATGTTTTTAAAACTAAAAATCGCGAAATTACAACCTAAAACAGTCAAATCTGTGACCTGGGAGAGGCTTAAGCCAAACTTCAATTAAATCGGCTCAGAAATAAGAAAAAGGAAATTCTAGCCCGTGATGTGATTATTTCATATTAGGTTATTTCTGGATCAATTTTGTTGAAAGTTGGAATACAGGTTTTAGAGACAATATCTTAGATCGCAATACAAAACATAAGGGGTTTCTGTGCGTATTTTTCGGACGGTACGCGGTGACTCTTCTGAGAGATTCTGCCAACCAAACTGTTAAAAAATTACTATCTTACTACGCATCATAATTTTTGAAAAGTGCATTAAGAAAAATAGTGATAATAACCTGTTTCGCTAACTGACATGCTTTGTCAGGGGAATTTAAAATCTCATAATAGAAGACCGAGAAATTGAGTGCTAGACCCAGTCTGATTGGATGGGTGGGTGTCATTTTGGCCTTTGAAATTTCAAAAGCGTCTTGGTATGCTTTCTGTGAATAGTCGACGACGGCTGAAAATTCAAAAAATCAAATACCAACCACATTTTACCATGTGAATTTTGGAAATACGTGGATCCAGGGTCTCGTCTTGATATTCGGAGAGCCGGTAAACCTTTTCAGTTATCTTCTCCCGGCTGAATTTTACAAATATCTTAAAGTGCATTCTAATTAAGCTATTCTCAAATCACCAGGCTCTGGATCCGGTTCATTTGGGTGCTAGAAGCCAAAAAAAAGGTGATGAAAAGAGCTAAAACTTATTTTTAACTTACATATACATTACATTTAGATTAAATATAACGCCAAATGAGGCAAAGGCACTTTTTAAAGACTGTTTTTACCCCCTTGGCCCCAGAATTATTGTGTAACTATGAGAATAGCTTAAGCTGAATGTAATAAATGTAAGGTGTATGACTTGGTTTGTTTTTAGCTCATTTTTGGGCTTCTAGAATCCAAAGGAACCGGAACAAGAACCTTAAGATTTGAAAATAGCTTCATCTGAATGTAAATAAGACATGTAAAACTCAGACGGGAAAAAATAACTTGTTAATATGTTCACCAGATTTTCGACCACTAACTTTTAGGTTCTGTTTCTTTTTATATTGCAATACAAAGAGATGACACTAGATTTTTGTGAATTTTAGACACGTGGTGTTATTTTGATAGGCGAGTATTTTAAATAAATTCAAAGCTAACTGCTCTAAAGACCTCAGCAGTTCACAAAAATCTAGTTGCATCTCTTTTTTTACAAACTTTTTTTTTTAATTTAACTCAATAAAAAACTGAGAATCAAAATCTACGTTGCACAAACGCAAGATAACAAGAATAAGAACTGCTTTTGAATTTATATTTCCTAGATTTTCGTTGTCGAGCTAAAATGACAAGCTTGTTGGTGCCAAATATTCAATATCATATAATTTACACAGATCTGCAATGAATTTTTTTGTGAAATCTGAAGCATGATTCTTATAGTTTTTGGTATACTGATTTAGACAATCACTTTTATTTGTTTTTATAATTTCGTTTTTTTTTTTGCAAAATACATTTTAAAATCCAAAAAATTCATCAAGAACGCAAAAACTTTTAATGACCGTAAATTTACATATCTGTGTTATTGGCCTGGCAACTTTCCCAATCGCCTCAGAAAATGTCGGAAAATTATTTTCTTTTTATCAATGTTATCTTGCAATTAGGCAATGCAGCATCTAGCGCCCTCTACATATTTTTAAAATAATGATTAAGGGCCGGCAACAGTTAGAGGGGCATCATTTTTTGAAAAAAAAAATATGCAAGGAAAAGTAATTTCGTAATAATTAGTTTAACTAGGTACTTTTTTTACAGGATTTTTATGCAAGGGAAACATTATTTTCGTTTTTTCAGCGGGTCTTAAAATTTAGGATGACTTTTTCTGGCCAAACAAGTTGCCGACCCCTGAACCAGAGTGCCAAAATTCCCTCCTCTTATCCTCTTGGTAATAGGAGAAACAGAAACCAGATTTAACACATAATTTCGCACAAAAGGTGGGAAATTCCCACAAATCATTATAATAAAATCTAACATAGGCCAGTTAGAAGATCAAAAAATCTCGATACAGATGTAAAATTATCCCAGCTCCAGTTTTTCTCCTTTCGTTTTCTTTTTGGTAAACCACATAATTATAAATTAAACAATATATCGTTCAACCTTTTTTGGACTTTTTCGTACTGTTTGTATAAGATATGAAGCTTGTGGTGGAAAAAATATATAAAATTCCAGAGAACTTCCCAACATTTCCCTGACTAACCAACTTTCCAGACTTTTCCAGCCTTTAATCTGATATTTTTTAATGTATATTTCTTAAAAAAAGAAAAACCAAAGCAGGCATAATTTTAAATACAAATCTATATATAAAAAGATATAATTGACTGGCCTAATAGAAAGTGAATATTTCATGAGGTGGGTCGTAAGTTCAAATTATGCCCAATTAAGATGCAATCAATTATACACTGTAAATATGTAATTACACATGATTCTGCATGTAAACGTTATTCAATGCAAATACATGTAAAATATACTATATGTAATTTTACAATTTTCCATGTAATTTAACAGTTTTATATGAAAATTACATGTAAGATTGTAAAATTACATGTAAAATCTAGTAAATTTTACATGTATCTGCATGAAACCGCATTTACTGCAGAAACATGGGTGATTTTTTTACATAGTATAGTATTCTAAATGTTTTAAGACATGTAATAACATAATCTTGTCAGTACGATATTTGAAATATTTTTTTTTTTAATTTTAAACATATTTTTTTACCAGGTGAGCAATCTATGTTCTAAATTTGTTCTTAGTCCTTAGCTTAAATAGTTCTCAAGTTATCGTACTGACAAACTCATGTTCACACTTTTAAAACTTTTTCAATTTCATTGAACTTATATGGATTTCTTGAAAAAACGATTTTAAATTTTTTGATTATTTAACTTAAAATTAAGACTTACTGTATCTTGTGTCCCCTGTTGCTACTTCCGCAAGGTACCTGTAGTAATCTCCCTTCATCTTTAGGTAAAAAACTTTTGATTCTGGATTACTGGCTTTGGGGATCAGGTATTTGTCCAAAAGTCCCTGGAACAAGCCAAACAAAACTGATGTCACAATACGTCACATCATTTCGAATAATAAAAAGTTTTTACTTTCAACCACTTTTGCAATAGGACCAAACCTAAGTTAGCTATCCCACAAAATAAGTTAAGTCCTTCCGACCCCTTACCCCACCTTGATTTTACCAAAAACGACCCCATGGGTAAAATAATTTCTTGATGCGGATAAGTAGTGCATATTTTCATAAAAGACCGTTTTTATTATTTTTTTTATTATATCTGATACAATCAATAAAAAAAATCAATAATTTGTAAAGCTACATTATTTTGGCGCCATGCAAGTTTGTTGCAAAACGAAACTGCGAAATTGCGCTGAAATTAAAACCCAGAGATCAAGAATGTCAGAATTGGTAGTTTGGAACAGACTTTATGTACATTTTATTTGCATAAGTATAAAATAAACTGAACTTAGCTCATTACTACATCCATAAAATAATGAATGACGCAATTTCCGTAATGTCTCTCTTTAAAATATTTAATAACAGTTAATTAACTTAAACACAGTACATTTTTGGTAAAACAAATCGATATTTTATATATTTTTTAATAGTTAGGTAAACGTAGTTTTTAAAACAAACTTAGTATATAATTTATTATTTTTCTGACTAGCTGAATTATCTAACTTTTTTTTGGTATCTTAGACCCTGAATAAAACATAAAACCTGGTTTGAGGGTCTGCAGAGCTGTGTTTTAACTTTAGGTTCCCTAATATTTTATTTTTAAACTTAAAACAACATTTTATATTTAGGTTTGGCATATAAACTCATCTCTTTGAAAAGTTCGTATCTTAAATGCTAGTTTTATGGGATTAAACAATTATAGTTTTTAAATTGGTAATATAATAAAGATACATGTTTATTGTTGTACTCTCTTAGGTAGTTTTAACAATAAACATAAGGAATATATGCATTATACGTTATTATTTATTTCATATAAGGCGTATAATAATTATAATATAATGAAATACTTACAAGAACGTCGTCACAGATCTCCCTTAACTCTTTTTCTACTTTTTCTCTGTATTCTTTGGCCATTTGTTGTTTACGTTCTGAGCCTTCAGTCTTTTGTTCAATTGAAGATATCACCCTCCACGATGATCTCCTCGCTCCAACCACATTTTTGTAGGCGACAGAGAGGAGGTTCCTTTCTTCATTACTGAGTTCCACTCCGGTTTCTGTGACGGATTTCATTGCTGAGGCCATGTCGTCGTAGCGTTCGGCCTGCTCAGCAAGCTTTGCCCTTTGGACTAACTCATCTTTATCTGGTGCAGACATTTTGCTCTAATTCTAATCTGGAGCAGAATAAAGAAAACAACGATTGAAAAAATCTGACAACCTGTGGCAAAATTTCGATAAAACGGCGACTAGTACTACTATAGATGTTTTGAGATATGGCCAGTATTCTTGTATAAATAAATATGGCGTTGGGTTCTGCTTTATTTTAAATAAAAAATACGTGATATCCTTTGAAAAAAATATAAATATACATTTTGCATTTGTTCTATCTGGGACAAAATGATCTAAAAAGTCCATTCAAATTACTAAGATCTGTAAAGTCCTAGTCCTGACTTATTCGTCTAGTAAAGACTAGTTAGGACAATTTTATTTAGTGCTTATCTCAAAAAGTGAATTTTTGCAGATAGGACAACTTGTCTTAGAGGGCAGTATAGTGCTCAACTTTTTCAAGGTTTTCTAGAGAGATATTAAACAAATTTCCATGTTTTATTGGAACTGAACTATAGGTATTACGAAAAAATATAACATTCCAGAAAACTCGTAAAATTCCCAACTTTTCCCTTAATAGCTAAATTTCCTGACTTTTTCAGGTATTCCAGATCCTGGACACCCAGAAATATAAAAAATCGAAAAATGATGTCACACTAAATTTGATCATTTAAAAAATGAAAATTTTCGAATCAGAATGGCTATAGAATATCCACTTTTTGCGAAACCCTGTAACGTACGTATAAATATTTGAAATAAAACAACTTTACAAGACAGGTTAGATACTTTATACTTATTAAGCATAGATGCACTCCAAATTAGTTTTCATCAAGACTTGATCGAAGATTTCGCCACCGATAAACAACTATAAAAAATACCACTAAAATTTAAATAGATGTCAACTAGTGGGGCGATTTAACACGTCTGTTTTGATTGTACATTAAAATTAAATTACATTCTTTAAAGAGTCAGATTCACAACTATTTGGACTGACATGAAAAAAATAGTACCAAAATAATTTTCATATGATGCCATTGTTTTTATATTTACATAAAAACAATATCATCTCTTGGGCGTGACCTTGTAAATTTACTTTTATTTATTTTTCTACAAAAATCGAATGCTGAAACAGAAAATCTAGAGCAATATAATTAAAAAATGCCATAAAAGCTTACGGGTGTGACCAATTTACTTAAATCACTTTCCTGTACTTTAGACTGAAATTAACATGTAAAAATACCTACAGTAAACAATTTTTATAAACTATTTTCGCAAAAACATTGAGAAACAATATTCCTACATCAATTGATAATATTGAATATCCAGTTTCAAATAAAAAAATAAATACAATGAATAAAAACCAAAAATCTAGTCCACAGCACATTAGATCTGCCCTTAAGATTTATATTACCTACAATTTTACACAGGTATTAAAATAAAGCTATAAAATGTTTTAGAAAACGTCTACAATTCATCAAAATCTAGTGCCATCTCTTTTTATTGCACTGTAAAAAACAGAATTTTCTTTACAGGTTTAGTTTTTTTGGCATGGCCCTTTTTGAGAGGAACGTCAGTCAAAGATTTTAAGCTAGTAGTAATGTAGTAACCAAAGCCACAGTTAATCCGTACACTAGCTCCCGGTGAGCTGCTCACCTGAAAACGTAATTCGAAAAAACGACTTTCCAGTGCACTTTTTTTGTTGCACTTTTCACTGTCTTTAGCTGAGTTATAAATAGCCTGGGTACAGTTTATTACGGTGTACAAGAGCGAGCGTACAGAGACAGATAGAGCTATTCCACCCCTTATGTCGATAAATGAGTGTGTGCCGCCGACTGGGGCCGAACTGCGCCGGAACGGCACCGGCCACCTTGCTTCTCCCAGACCGTGAACCCCCAATCTCCTTCCTCCCGCGTGCCTTATTTGCCGCATGCCTCAAATTATCCCAAACTTCAACAAGGGTTTCATAAAACACGGTGTTTCAAAAAAAAAACTTAGAGTTGGCAAATTTTAGGCGAGTAGGCAAAATTTTGAAGGTGATGACCTTTTTTTTATTTAGTCATTAAAATTTTTGATGAATACGTTGATGAGCATTTTGACTTTTGAGCGACCTTCGGAGAAAAGAAAGTATTATAGCGAAAAAAAATTTGCCAGATTTTGATGTACGTATCCGTCCGTCGGTCCGTCCTTCCTGAGACCTAACGTTTGACAGATCAAAACTAAGCTTTAAAAACTTAAGGTTTTTAGGGATTACTCGTGGTGGTTTCTCTTAAGTTTTTCTCTACTCCCTTAAATAGGGGTAGTTTACCAATGAACAAAAATCGAAAAATTTAATACTCTTAAAAATTGCTCAAATTTTGTACGTTAATGGAAAATTAGATAGATGCGTGTTCATAATGGCTTTCCCTGAAAAAGTCAAATAAGGGCGCAAAATATTTTTTATGCAATTTTGGCGAAGGCGCCTTAAAATTTACATTTGGGGTTACTCTTTCATAATCAACGAAAATAACAAAATGGGCGAATTTTAAAGCTTTTTCGATGTAAATTTTGCCCTGCGTGGATGGAAAGGGTTTAAAATGCTCCATAGATAAAATAGGAAAAGCTAAAAATTAAAAAAAAAATGGTGTCGACATTAAAAACAAAATCAGGGTGTTTTGTTTTAAATTGCACACCCGCTATACCCTATAACATTATTTTTATCTAGGTTAATATAATGCGTAGTTTTGTAAGACATAATTAATAATTTGTTATACCTTGATTTATTTTTACAGCAAATTATCATCAATTTCCAAATTTATTCATTAATTCATTTTTAGCTAAAATAGACAAATATTTGGACGCTAAAAATTAATTATCCCTAATTTGCATTTTCGTGTGATTTTTTAAACGACTTGGATACAAAAAAGTAATTTTTCAAAGTTTTATGTTAAATTTATGCTTTTAAAACATGAGTTTTACAACATTAGATTAAAAAAACGTCAGAAATTAACAGAATTCGTAAAAAATATCGCCTGCGGCGCTAACTTAGTTAATCAATGGCTGACGATCATTTTTTTAGTCGTCACTTTTTTGTGCTTTTTATATTTTTTGTATTATAAATATAATATATGTTTATTTCTTTTATATATTTTTTTAAAAAAATATTTTTTCTCCTACGGTGCAAGATATTTAATAAAATTTCTGTATAATTTCGACAATTGGCCATTTTAATTTGTTAAAAAAAATATGCAAAAATTTTCGTTTGGACATTTTAGTTCTTTGCCGAATTTGGGAATAAATGTGTTTCTACGAAAATGGGTAATTTGGGGAAAACAATGGGGTGTAACTAAATTTTTTCTGTGGATTACCTCTCGGTTTTTTTAAATTATAAAGAGTCGTAAAAAAAGGTTAAAAAAAAAACGGTTTTCATTACAACTCTAAAATTACACCCATCACACAAAAAAAAAATCCAGGATACGACCTACGCCCTACATTGTAGGGCGTAGGGCCTACAAGCTTGAAAATATCAACCTGCAATTATCTAGACTATGGACATTGGAGGAGCAACCACACCAATGGGCCAGACTAAAAAAAAGTAAAGCATACAAAACTTAAATTTCTAAAAATAGAATTTGAAAGATGCATTAACTATGGGCGATCACCCTGTACGTCATCGCCGTAGGTATGACTAATATAACGTGGTTTTGCCGGATAACCGTTATTGATTGGCAAATAGTTTAAAAATGAACATGCATGTACATTACAGAATTTGACAGTTTTAAATCAATTTTTGGGAAAAAATCTGGACGGGGGGCTAATGGATTAGATTAATTAAATTTGCCGGATTCTCGTTACCCTGAAGCAGCACTTGGTTTTCACAAAATGGCGGCAAGCCACACCTTTCAGTGTAATGCGTAGTATCGGCGGATTTATTCACGGTTTTTGAAAATAAATTAAAACTAATAACCAATCACCAAACAAATCACCCATAACAATTAAACTAACCCTTTCTTTTCAACTTCTTATTTTATACGAACGATTTCTTTTTTCGAATTCGGCTTTTATGCGTCAACGTTATAGTAGGTAGACATGATACATATGAATGGAATTTTGAACGTTTATTGTTGAATCAACGTCATTCATAAAAAAATTGGGATATACATGAATAAATATTTTAAAAACTACGTTAATTAAAGTGGGTATGTATTCCAGCGATCTATATATTTTGAAGGTCAATTGTTCTTTTGGCTTTTGAAATCACATTTGCTCCGGTTAAACACGAGTCCGGTTGCAGGAAAATACAAAAATACACTATTTGCAACGAAAACTAAACACAATTAAGAAAATTCAAACACAACTTACAAGAAAAACGGTTAAATTAATTATATTTTCTGGCAGTCGACACAGATGAGCACACCAGCAAGTACGACAAGGACTAGAACACGACTACAGAGATCGATGCCGACTTCGCGAACTGCCGAACACTTCGACAATGGCGGACTATACTGGGAATGTTTAAGTCACCTTTTTACCGCTTTTTTAACACTTAATTCTACATAAAACACATATTAATTTATACAAAACATCAATGAATACATTAATATTCTAATTTACTTACAAATTAACTTATCAGCAGAATTTTACCACCAAAAAAATGGTATTACACTTTTATAGAACAAGCGGCAATGTAAAACGAGATAGCTGCAAAGTTGAAAGAGATGACAAACTTAATACCAACTTATTAAAACTAAGCTACCCAGATTTATATGGGTGCTTTCTTTTGAAACTGAACAAAATAAGATAAAAGTATCACCTTGGTGAAAAATCTCTATGGCTTCGAAGTTGACAGACTTGGAAGTACCGTACCTACTTTGGATAAATTATTGTGATGCAAGTACGCTAATTTATCGTCGGTGAACAACGATCTTGGAAAACCTTTCTCTTTCGAAAATTGGTTAGTTTTTGTCAATAATCTTGCAATAAAAAATGAGGTTATGCCTCTTTCTGATTTTAGCTGACAGGGTTTTTCAACCATTTATTATATTATCGGTTGCAAAGTGCAATCTGGACCGCCTTCATCATGAACAAAAATGGCAACGATGCTACTGAGGAGCCTAGACGTGCTCCCTCATCGATGATCCAACTGGAAGTCCTTGATGTTATGCTGTCAATGGTTGTCACCTTGACAACTATTAGCAAGAGTGAGACAGAAGTCTCAGTTAAAATTTTATGATTATCTGAGCACTGAGTTAAATAGAAACAGCTTAACCCATATTCCGTCACATTTTTTAAGAATATTTATTCATCATAGGTCAAATATTTATTCTCTAACATTTGTTGTTTATATTTTAATTATTTTAACATGTAAACATACAATTTAACCAAACAATTAATAATTAATTGATAATTAATAAAATTGTTTATTTCTACAAAAGATCTACCCTGTATCAATATTATTTTAATATTAGCAAAATCAAATGTCGATAGCTATAAATAGCAACATAATTTCAATTTAGATTTTCTAAATATGATTTCAGCGTAAGATACTATTTATCATGCAATCATCTATTTTTATAAATTATTTAATTTCTGATGTCTAGTAGATACCATATATACGTATTAGCGTGGTTTTTATACCTCCGAGTTATCTTAAACCACAGTAATTCATTGTGATGATTATTGAAGGCTGATTTCTCCGAGAAAGCAGAAATAGTAGTCTGGAGAAAGTGATTTTTTGAGAAGTTGCAACCCAAATGTATTTGGGTTGTAACCAAAGAAATATATGATGGCAACACTGATTTTTGGCAGAAATACTTAAATTTTCGAGGTTATGTTCAACTACTGTCACTTTGACAGCGACGGTCAAGAAAATCTTCGAAACCATATCATTTATTTTTATTTCTACCAATTTTTCGCTTAAATAATCGTTCGTTTTCCGTAATTTTGATAAATTTCAAAAAGTCCAATAATCTAGGGACATTTTCTTATGTTGGCAAAGCTTTTTAAAAGTTCGACAGTTCATAGAGGTCGCTTTTGCATTAGAAAATTTAAAAAATAATCGCAGAAATTGGCCCTTATTTAACATAAATTATCCAAAATAAATTACGCTGTATCAAAATATATTTATAAATCTTAGCAGTCCTAATATTTTCTTATAATTTGAACATTATTTTTTTATAGGTTATAAATTCTCAAAATGTTCACACACCGGATATCCGCATTCTCAAAGGTAATTTGACTTAAAACTCTTATATAGCTATCCTAAATTTATTTTACTTGTTACAGAAAATTTTACAAAGCGTGACAAATCCAGAAATTAAAAGAAACATAGGTTTAATCCCAATAGTTGTCGAACAGACAGGTCGGGGTGAAAGATCCTATGATATATACTCGAGACTGTTAAAAGAAAGAATTATTTGTTTAATGGGGCCTATTCATGATAACCTTAGTTCATTAATTGTCGCACAATTGTTGTTTTTACAATCGGAATCATCTACAAAGCCAATTCATCTTTATATTAACTCACCAGGTGGTAGTGTAACTGCTGGACTAGGAATTTATGATACAATGCAATATATTTTACCACCTATAGCAACATGGTAAGTATTTAGGTGACCTAAATTCCCCCTAAAAACATTATTCTTTTATTTCAAGTATTTTTTGCCAAATTAGGGAGTCATCTAACAGCATCAAAGTTTTAAAAATATTCTAGGAAGATTCTTCATAGGAAGTTTCAAGGATGTGCTATTTATTGTTATTTTTAGGTGTGTTGGACAGGCGTGTAGTATGGCATCACTACTTTTAGCTGCAGGAAGTCCTGGTATGAGGCATTCTTTACCAAATGCAAGGATAATGATACACCAGCCCTCAGGAGGTGTACAGGTATTACATAGTTTTTTTTAATGGTACACTTTTATGATTTTTTTAAGGTATTTCCAACTTTTTATCATAGAGACGAAAAAAAAATCTCAATTTTCTTTTTCAGTACTGTTAGTTTCCATTAATTTCCTTTTATAAAGTATTTCTTACCAAAAAAATATTTTTTCTGATAAAAAAATATGCTGAAAAATTAAAAAATATAATTTTTTTTATAAAATATATTTTTAGCATATTTTTTGTAGGGACAAGCAACTGATATTCAAATCCAAGCTGAAGAAATAATGAAACTAAAGCGACAAATAAACCACCTATACGTCCGCCATACAGGTTTAGATCTAACAAAAATTGAACAAAACATGGAAAGAGACAACTTTATGAGTCCGCCGGAAGCGAAAGAATTCGGAATAATTGACAAAGTTTTAACACGCCCTCCAAAGGGAAAAGCTGAAGAAGAAGTGAAACCTGAAGAAAAATAGTATATTGGGCATTTTCATATTTTTTTTAGGTTGGGAAATAAAAGTATATTTTTGATTTTTAAAGTCTTATAATAAGTACTGCAAAAAGCCTTTTTCTTAAGGAATTCTTACTGTCCAATAAGGGAAATCAGGCCAATTTTTGTGCAAAAAAGTTCAATTTAATTTGTAAAAGTTCATTTATGTAAAAAGGCCCACAAGTCAATTTTTATATAAAAAAATAAAACT
Source organism: Brachypterus glaber (assembly GCA_958510825.1). Taxonomy (NCBI): domain Eukaryota; kingdom Metazoa; phylum Arthropoda; class Insecta; order Coleoptera; family Kateretidae; genus Brachypterus; species Brachypterus glaber. The sequence continues at coordinate 25,614,774 of OY294054.1, read as the reverse complement.
TTCTCTAAAAAGTTAATTTATTATGAAAATAAGCTAATTTTTATGTAAGTAACCAAGGCCTGTTTTATGTAAAAATTACAAAAAACATATTGTTTTTGGTAATTAATATGAGTTTTAAAGCTTTACTGAGCCTTAAAAGTTTTTGTTCCACTTATGTAAACCTGCAAGTCAATTTCGACAGAAATCCTTAAAAAATGTTGAATTTTTTTAGCAGAAATTCTTAAAATAAAAAAATTTCAAATAAGGTATAAAACACAAAACTAAATTACCCTAAAATTCCACAGTTAACTCTTGTCTCAATTCAAAAATATCATTGTGATTACACTGTATATTAAGATAACAGGAATTCTTACAGAATCCTTTTAAAATCTATTAAGTTTTCATATGTAAGTTATTGATTAGCAACTTTATTTAGTTAAAAAAATGTTTAAAACTTTATAAAGATTAAATTTTAAAAATTTATTTATATAAAATGTATGATCATGTAAAATGAACAGTATTTTTTTAGATCTTCTGATCTAGAATACCTGTTTTAGGGGCCGTACTTAAAATACGTAACATACTTACCGTTACGCTGGGGAGGGGGATTAAGCGTTATGTAGCGCTCTTTATATTTAAAGAAATAAAAACAATTTTTTTTATGAGAGGTCTGCTAGCGTTACGTATTTATAAAGCGGGTAAGTCTCAATGTCACTAATCGTTACATGGGGTAAGGGGGGTCAAAATTGCAAAATTTTGCGTTTCATATTTAAAGTTTGGCCCCATTAACACAAAATTTTACCAATAATTTGGCAATCATTACGAAAAGTTGGGTGATATATAACATATCCCTGGTGGAAAACAACGTTAGATGAATGTGGTTTGAATGTTAGATGCCTAACGTTAGGAATTTTAGAAATCGGAAATTTATACAATAAATACGCATTAGAAAAAACGTTTATCTAACGTTTAAATTCTAATAGGGATAGAAATTATTATTAAATGTATATTATTAAATATTAAAACTTTCAAAGGGTTAACCAACTTTTTTATCTGCTGTAAATGGTAAATTGTTTGGTAATAATTGCTAAAAAATTAAGCAACCGTTGCTAAATCACGTTACATAATATTTCTGCGTGTATGATTATCAAATATTGATCTAAGGGGCCGTCCATTAATTACATCAGGTTAATTTTAGTCCACTTGAACAACCCCTTGCAAAGAAAAATAATGAAAAATATTACCGTAACTAACGAAATGCCCCTAATATCAGATTTTTGTTTGTATATTTTTTTAGGTTCAGGTAAGTTAAATTAAAATTATTTTAATTGACTACATTAATCAGAATTCTGATCAGCAAATGTTCTAAAGAGAATCTCTTTAAGAGACCTCCCTAATAATTTGAATGCTTGTTTGAATTCAAGAATTCTGTATATATATATATTATTTTTTAAATTCAACATCTATATAAATCTTATTAATACAAATATTAAATTATAACGATTATGATATAACCTGTGGGTTCAGATTAACCAAAGACAGACATAGCCTGTCTTTTTCAGGTTCTGATCATCATCATCAAATTCTTTTAATCCTGAATCAATCAATTCAGAATAAAAACCCTGTTACGCTAATAACCCTAGTGATTGAGCGTTAAATAAATAAAAAAAAATAAAAACTCTAACATATACTAAAATCTGCTATAGTAGAATAAATTTATATATTCTTATATTATTGAAATTAAATTCCTTTAAATCGAATCTACAGGACAGGACGAACACTATAAAACAATTACGATTTCATGATTCTTAAAAATCATTTTTTGAATCGGATTCTTTTAAATCCGAATTATTATTTTCAGAAAGACTAACTCTCTAAAATTCATATCATGCATGTTTTTTCACCTTCTTTAAATCACAATATTTCTAAAAACTCTATAAAGTATTATAATACTGAATTATAATTATCAAGAATCTTTTTGAACTGATTAAATCACCATTTCAACTGATTTATATTCTACATTCTGATGATTCAGGTTTTTTGTAATCACAATTGGTTTCGAAATAAAATTCTTATCATTAGGATGGATGAATCCGTTGAAAAGGATTAACTTGTTGGATGTTTCTTAACCCTTAACTGGTCTGGTTCATATTTGTTATATAATGTTATATGTATATATTATTTGAGAGGCAAAAAAGAGAACAAAAACTAAATGTTTATTCAACATTGATATTATAAATATAATTGAACTAGGATATGTAAAAATGAACGTCATTAAAACAAGAAGTAATAAAATAACATTAAAAAGAATTGTAAACAATAAAAAAGTGTAAAGAAAAAAGAAAAATAAATTTTATTTTACTGAATTAAATTCACTAAATTTTCTGGAACGGGAAAATTCTTGTTCTGTATGTTTTAATATATTTGACTTTCAAAATTAGGAAATTTTACGTATTCTCAATCTCAAAAACTTAAAAAAAGGACGACGTTAGGGCGGCCCTCAAGCAACTTTTTAACTGTAAAATAAAAAACCCTATCTTAATATCTTTAACTGTTACTGAGAATTTTTGCCTAAATTTGGTTTTCAAAAGCGAATGTATGTATTATTTAAATCTCGTAGTCTGTCAGACGTCGCCGGGCCAGTTAAGGGTTAAGTTCTGATTATCTGATTTAGATTACTTTACATCAGAATCATTCTTTTCAGAATAAAAATTCTAAAATTGTATTACGACTTGATAAGTCGTTTGAAGACATTCATCTCTTGAATGTTCTTTTACATTCTGATTATCGCAATTTAAATCAGAATCATTATGTTCAAAATGAGAAATCGGAATTAATAACTTTAAATCTTAATCAGAATGTTCAGATTCTAACTCTGATTTATTATAACACGATAAATCACTTGAAAAAGATTCATCTTTTGAATGTTCTTTATCATTCTGATCATCTGGATCAGATTTTTTTAAATGAGAATAACTGTGTTCAGTCAAAAAACTCTCCAACATTGACTCCTTATGATTTGTGGAATCCGTTAAAATAGATTCACTTTTTACGTTCTGATTATTAGAATCCGGTTCTTTTAATACGGAATCACTGTATTCAGAATTAAAACTATCTAACAATGAATCATTACAATTCGATGAATCTGTTGAGAAAGATTCACTTTCTACTTTTTCATTCTGATTATTAGAATCCGATTCTTTTAATTCAAAATCATTACATTTTGTATTAAAACTGTCTAATATTGACTCATTACGATTTGACGAATCCGTTGAAAAAGATTCACTATTCACTATCACATTCTGATTATTGGAATCCGGTTCTTTTAATTCAAAATTGTGTTCAGAATAAGAACTTTCTAAAATGGAGTTATCACGATTTGATGAATCCGTTGAAAAAGATTCATTTTTTAATTTTTGATACTGATTATTAGAATCCGATTCTTTTAATACAGAATCATTGTATTCAGAATTAGAACTATCTAAAATCAACTCTTTACGATTTTCTTCTACATCTTTACGATTCGTTGAATCGGTTGAAAAATATTCACTTTTTACTTTTTGATTCTGATTATTAGAATCCGATTCTTTTGATTCAGAATCATTACATTCTGTATTAATACTGCCTAACATTGACTCATTACGATTTGACGAATCGGTTGAAAAAGATTCACTTTCCACTTTCACATTTTTATTATTGGAATCCGGTTGTTTTAATTCAAAATTGTGTTCAGAATAAGACCTTTCTAAAATGGAATTATTACGATTTGATGAATCCGTTGAAAAAGATTCATTTTTAAAATTTTGATTCTGATTATTAGAATCCGATTCTTTTAATTCAGAATCATTGCATTCCGTGTTAAAACTGTCTAACATTGACTCATTACGATTTGAAGAATCCGTTGAAAAAGATTCACTTTCCACTTTCACATTCTGATTATTGGAATCCGGTTCTTTTAATTCAAAATTATCACGATTTGATGAATCTATTAAAAAAGAATTATTTTTTACATTTTTTATATTCTGATTATAAGAACCGGATTCTCCGAAATCAGCTGAAAAAGATTTACATTTTACATTTTGATTATCGGATCTTTGGGAATTGGACATAGGTAAGTTGTAATTTGTATCAGCTATAAATGATTCTTCCTCTTCTGTATGTTTATGCGCATGTATTACTTGACCATATTCATCAATATATGAGAGATCAGAATCTGAACTACTGCTATTTGAACGGGCTTTAAAATTTTGACTGATTGAATCAGGTCCTTTTAAATTGTAATCATTTTGTTCAGAATCCATAACTTCTGTTTTACGTGCAAACTCTTCTTCATCTTGTTCACTTTCTGATAAATTTTCACGATTTAAATTTGATTGTTCTTCTACTAATTCTTTGCTGATCTCGTGCCCTACTGATCTGTTATAGTTATTAATGTCATATTTTTGCTTTTTTATATGTGCTTGTATATTCTGATATTTTGAATCGGAATCAAGGTGTTCAGAATCATCAGCTTCTGATCTACAGCTTGAAGATATTGATCTACTGTGGTTTGAATGGTTTTTATCAAATTGGTCTTGTAAATGCTGATATTTTGAGTCATCATCATTTTGTTCAGATTCATCAGCTTCTGATTGTTCTTCAACTAATTCTTTGCTGATCTCGTACCCTGCTGATCTGTTATAGTTATTACACTCATATTTTTGCTTTTTTATATGTGCTTGTATATGCTGATATTTTGAATCGGAATCACTGTGTTCAGAATCATCAGCTTCTGATCTACAGCTCGAAGATACTGATCTACTACGGTATGAATTGTTTTCATCAGATTTATCTTCTAAACTCTGACGACTTGAATCAGAATCATACATTTTCAAAGGATAAGCTTTTGATTTAGAAACCGGAGATATTGATCTACTACGATCTGAATTATTTTCATCAGATTTTTCTTCTAAATTCCGATGATTAGAATCAGAATAATTCTTTTCAGATTTATTAGATTTTGATCTAGAACCTGAGGACAGTGCTCTACTGCGGTAAGATTTTTTTTCATCAAATTTGTCTCCTAAATTCGTAGGAGTTAAATCAGAATCATTCTTTTTCAAGTGATCAGCTTGTGATCTAGAAATCGGAGATACTGATATACTAGAATTTTTTTTATCAGATTTTTCTTCTAAATTCCGATGATCTGAACCAGAATTTTTCTTTTCGGATTTATCAGTGTCTGATTTATAAATAGGGGATAATGATCTACGGTATAATGTTTTATCTAAATTCTGACGACTTGAATTAGAATCATCCTTTTCCAAATGATCAGATTCTGATCTAGAAGACATTGATCTACTACGGTTTGAGTTCTTTTCATTAGATTTGACTTCTAAATTCTCATGCTCTGAATCAGAATTATTCTGTTCAGAATAATAAACTTCTGATCTACAGGTCGGAGAAGTTGATCTACTATGGTTTGAGTTACTTTCATCAGAAATTACTTCTAAATTCTGATGGCTTAAATCAGAACTATTCTTTATACTATAATAAGCTTTTGATCTAGGACCAGGGGATATTGATCTGCTGCGGAATGAAAAGTTTTCATCAGATCTGCCTCGTAAATTCTGATTAGCTGAATCCGAATTATTCTTTTCCGATCGATCAGAGTCTGATTTAAAACTAGGAGATACTGATCTGCGGTTTAAGTCTTTTCTTTTATATCCGCATTGCAAACTGGATTTAATTTGAGCAGATTCTATATCTTTTTTTGCTTGCTCGTATAAATTGTGATAGTATAAGTCAGGATTTATGAATTCATTAGTTGCGTCGCGCCCAGAACTATCTCCGCCTAAAAAAGAGAGATAAAAATGGATTATGGGTCTTGCCAAAAAATTAATTAGATAAGCATCTCATTTATTACGTAATAAAAATATATTATCTTATGTATTTTGATGAAATATAGAGTATGGTTAGATGAACTATTCAAAACTAGATATACAGTATGAAATTTTTAAAATTAATTACCTAATTGCTGGTTTGGCTTTACAGACAAAGGCACTTTGGGATTTTCTAACGATGAGTTACTTCGTTGTCGTTCTGTACATTGCAGTGGCATAAAAACGTTTTTGTTTTCTTCCAGGGTACTCTTCAGTACATTATTTAACAGTTTACGATCACCTATTTGAAAAAAAAAAACTTTTATTATTTGTAAATTTACGTATATATGTATAATAAACGTTTAATAAGCAGACATTTTAACAAAAAATAGTTTTTAAATTTTTGGGTGGTAATCCCTTAAGATTTACTCGGAATTTTCTTTAATATTACAGAAAAATATTGAAAAACGCTTAAAAAAAGAATCACGTTTGGTAAAGATTGTCTTGAAAAAGAATATCATATAGAACTAGGCATTCTACGGACTGCGCCATATTGAATGTCGTTAGGAGTTGGTTAGTAGGAGGAGATGTTAATCAAACAAGTGTGTATCTATGACTAGATTTATTGGCACGGAACTCTGGGTAACTGGATGTGCTTATGATGTATACACTTGACATGCGCATATGACAAAGATGAGATTTTCTCGAATTACCTAAATTCCTTAGCGGTTTACCCCTTGCAAGTTTTGAAAAAATAGTTTTTTTTTAGTAGGGACATTTATCATGCTTACCAATCTCCACCGGGTTTGAAGAGTTACTGCGATCTGTTAGATTATATTGCACATTCATAGAGGAAGTATCTTCGTCGGAAGAATCTTGTATTTCGATTTTTTCTATGTATGGTTCCTGAATTTGGCAGTCGGAGTTTTGGGAAGAACGTGAGTTTTGGTCTCTAGTGTCTGGAGGTTCTTTGGTTGTTTCACCTAAAACACACTGCTATCAACAAAACAATATTCCCCCTTAGTCAATTACAAAAAAATAAAAAAAAAAGTTAAAAAAAACTAACCTTTCACAAAAATAATTTTTAAGTGATTAATATTAAGTTTTTAAAAAGCTATTACGAAAACTAATAGTTTTAACCCCCTTCGACTCCCTTACCCCGCCCCAATCCAAGTCTTCACTTCAAACTTTAAAGTTCAAAGCGTTCTCGAGTTCTCGTGGTCTCAAATAAATAAAATAAAAAAAAAACAATTTTTGTTACTAATGCAAGATTTTCCCCAGAAGTTTTTATTTCTTAAAAATTATTTACCTGCTAAATCCAATTCACTTAATTTCTGCCTTTTTGGGCTGTTCATCAAAAAATCGTCCAAATCGGAATCCAGATCTACATCGTCAAATGGATTTATTTTCGATCGTTTCCAATAGGCCATACGAGGCATATCTATATCATCACTACTAAAAAAAATACTACTGCTAACAAAAGAATACTATCTCATGTTCATATAAAAAATAAATAAATGGAAAATTAAAAAAAATTTGAATTTTTTTCATTTTTTTAAATTTTATTTGAAAATTCTTATTTTCAACACTATTTTAACCCCCTTAAAAATATGTATGTTTAAAAAATATATGACTGAATAGAGAATTGTATGAGCTTTAAATATATGTATCAACTAAATTAAGAAAGGAGGGATGATTTTTGGACCACAATGCATGTATTTTATAAAAATATACTTGTATTCAAAATTTTCTTACTAGGGACGTTTTTGGGTACTAGGTTGTGAATTTCGCCTCGAAAATTCGTCAGAATCTTCCGAATCCGAATCTATGGTAGTGACCGTTTGTACAATCTCTTGAATTTGCACATCGTCGTCGTCGTCGTCGTCACTGATGAGATCTATGAATGCAGATGGCTCTGCTTCCGGAACAGCGTCGGTGAGATCTATGACGGAATCTTCGCTGGACGATCTCTCGTCGTCTGCTGCATCTGTTTATAATATGAAATATATGGTAAAATTTTGCAAAAAAATAAAGAAAAATAAAAACAAGCCGTTAGAGTTGCAATTAGCTTTTACTGGTGAAGTTTTAAGTTAAACTTAATTAAATTCTATTGGGTGGCCCCAATAATTTTCTTGTTTCTAAATGGATTTTTTTTAAATTTGTTATGAAATTTGGTAAAACAATTACATTGACAGGTATCACGATTTATTATATTTTTTATTTTTTAGCCCCCTATAACTTTTTAGGGTGAAATTTAATTTAGGACGATTGATCGGAGATTTTCTTCCACTATTTTCGATTTCTTTAAAACCTGTACCCCCCATACCTTTCTTATTTTGGGATGGAATCATTCTAATTTTAAAGGACTTCGTGTCCTTACCAAGATTGTTTTTTCCTGAAATTTTGGAGTTGATCGGATTATTCTTTCTTGAGTTATCGTGTGGACAAGAAAAAGTGACATTTTTAAAAGTCTTCAATACAATTTTTTTTGTTGATTGTTTACAATCCCAGCCAAAAAGTTTATGCAGAAGGTCTTTATAAAAAAGCGTTCTCGATTTATCATGGTTACAAATTTTCCCACTACATCTGTCTGTAAGGTAGACAATTTTTTTTTGTGGAAGAAAGCCCTTTTTTATATAAAATTGGTTCATACAGTATGCGATTTAATATCAGTCAGAGAGGAAATAAATCAAATTTGATTATTGTTTTTAAAACTATTGATAGTCAAATCAGCTAACTTCTAGTAGATTAGATAACATTTATTTACATTCTTGGAACCATACATTTACGTAAATTTATCTACAGTTGGTATAAGTAAAAATGAAAAGAAAATAAAAATCAAATTTTTAATTGTTTTACTGATAAAAGACTGTCCTTGGGAAAAGTAAAACACTGATGCCAAAAAAACAATCCTTTCTCCAATAGTTCATTTTAAAAAAAAATCTAAATCAATTAAAAGAAAGTTATAAAAAATCTCAAAAAAAAAAATTAAGCAGCAAAAAACATATAGTATGGCCAATATTAGCAAACTATCAAAAAAGGTAATACCTAGTTGCCCCTTTGACAAAAAAATAAAAAAATATATAATATGCAATCAGAAAAATTCAAGAAATAGGGGGAGAAGGAGGCTAAGAATGAAAATTTTAGCATTACAAAATTTCTTACCTTTGTCTTGTTGATTACTGCTAGAAGAACTTGAAGATTTAGAAGAACTGGAGGAAGATGACATGGATGAGAACGATCTTGAAACAGGAATATCTTCATCTCTTACTATTTCAGTCTCATTTCTCTCATTTTCTCCTTTCATACAATCTTTTTCTGGTTCTTTACTTTCACTGTCTTTTATTTCTTCATCTATTACTACTTTTTCAGACTCAGTGTCCATGTACTCACCTTCCACACAATCTGTTTCTCCTCCTTCATTGTTTTTAATTTCTTCATCTATTACTAGTTTTTGAGACTCCATTTTATTGTTCTCACCTTCCACACATTCAGTTTCTACTCCTCCTTCATCATCTCCTATTTCTATATCTATTACTAGTCTTTCTGAATCAGTTTCATTATTTTCACATTCCAAACATTCTTTTTCTAGTTCACATTCACCATCTCTTATTTCTCGAGTCTTGTCTCTTGTTTCTTCAGCCCCATGTTTGCTTTTTTCTGAAGCACATTTGCACTTCGTTTTTTCTGGAGCCCCTTTGTTCCTTGTTTCTGAAGGACTATGGTTCCTTGTTCGAGAAGCCCCATGGATCCATGTTTCTGGAGCATCAGCAGCCTCATTTGTACTTATTTCATCAGCCTGATCTTCGCTTATTTCATTAGCTTCAGCTACCCTTATTTCATCAGCATCAGCTTCAACTATCCTTATTTCATCAGCCTCATTTGTCCTTATTTCATCCATCTCATCTTCACCATTATCTTCATCGAAATCAAGACCAATCAGTTGTAGTCTCCTTCCATGTTTAATAAGAATATTACAAAGATTAATATCATTAGGTTTAGGTCTCTTGTGCATGTAAATATACTTTAGTATCACTATTAATTCTGACATATTCATGTCAGGAATCAACACAGAAGTTACTGAGGAGTCTGGCAGTATTGAGGCAAAGTAACCGCTGCCATTTATGAGCATCTGCCTGTGGGCACCGATGCTCTGAACCGCGTCATCATCATCTCCTATACATCTTAGCTCGATATCACAGAACTTTTGTTTTTTAAAAAATTTGTAGTAACTCATGAGACAAGTAAATTTTTTGGTGTGAATTGTAAGAATGTTCTCTTGCATTTTACGATATAAGATTTATTTGCTACATTTTACCTGCACGTTCTTGTAACATTAATTAAACTTATCACATAAAAAAATGGTTTTAATTGTTTTTAGGATTATTAATCAAGCAAAGTATAACCTAACATGCTCACAACATAAATATTTCTATGTGGCGGTGTTGCCAAATTTACGCAATACAACCGTTACTGTTACTTTCTCCAAGGAAAGTTCTACTATAGTAAAAAATGCTTTTTTAAGTTTCTCGCGTTTTATACACATAGGTATATATAACAGCTGATTTCCGGCCAGCCGGGAAAAATTGTGAGCCGATAACTCAAAAACGCTTTGAGATAAATTTGGACCATATGTTCCTTATTAAAAGTCCTCAACTGGGATTGTTTTTGGTATTATTCGGGGTGGGGTATCAACATTTTTTTTTTCAAAAATTCGTAATTTTTTGAGAAAAGATTTTTCGCATTTTTTTTTTAATTAACTTGTAAGTATATAGTTAATATTATTACTATAGCCTATTATGTACTATTTCAGTGGACCAGTTATACCAACATACATCAGTTCAGTTTAGGTTATTGGCCTTAACCAACATACATCATTCTTAATATCTTGTTTCATTCATTCATACTATGAGATCTGTGTTTACTACATAATATGCTAAAGTAATAATGTTAACTATAGTTTTACTTTTTAAAGTTTGTCTTTACAGGATTTTAGCAATGTGGCAACGTCGCATAGACGCTTTTTGAGCACATCCAGAGGCTAGCATAACAAATAGGGTCGGTATTATAGAACTCGTATGGGCGCCGACTTTTCAAAATCTCAGAGGGGCCCAAAATTTTTTAAAGTAAAAAAAAGTTACATAAACGTTATAAATTTTTATTAAATGAAAAAAAGACTAAAGATATATTTAAAATTTTTAAAGCTTTTATAATATTTAAAGCTACAGACAATATTCCAAGGGGGCTCGGCCCCCCTGTTATGAGTTCAGGGGGGGGGGGGGCATTATAAAAATAATAAAATAAAAAAAATGCGTACCGAAGAAACATTGTTGGTGGGGGGAGGGGACCTGCCACAATTTACCAACTTTTAAAATAGTATTCCTTTACCAACTTTGTAAGGGAGGATGGGGGAAGGCTCCCCCCGCACCCTTTGGTACGACCCTGCTGGGGGGGGGGAGAGAATTTTCAATAAAATAAATTATTATTATAATTAACAGTAGCGGATTTAGAATTTTATTTTTTTTAAGGGGCGGCCCTGAAATGATAAAAAAGTTATGAATCTGCCCCTTTACTCTATGTATAAACCTTATGCGTTGGCGGTTGAAGCGCGTGGAGTAATCAGGTAAACGCATCATGAAAAAAGTTATATTTGGGAAAAAGCCTGTTTTTTGAAGATGGTGCAACTAAGTGCCCTCTTTTAAACGGTATCAAAAACGACAATTCGTCCAAAAGTGGATCGACCTGCTAACTCGAGTTAGCAGGTTAACACTCTAAGACGACGATATGTAAAATTTCAAGCTGGGGTGACAGCACTTTCTAAATCTGTCACTAATAATTAAGGTTTTATATAAATTTAAATCAATTTATTGTATAAGTAGGCATGTATATAAATAAATATACAAATAATAATTATTGCTTTTGAAACAATGGATGTATAAAAGTATTATTATATAGGTACAGGGTGATTTACAAAAAAAAATCTATATAAAAATAATATAAAAAAAAAATTAAAAAATAATAATAAAAACATTTTTTTTTTAAATTATATAAACTTATATATTAGTTAACTTATAGTTGTATATGTATAGTAAAGTTTACATTTTAAGGCGGCTCAGGAATAAATTCCTAGAAGGGACGTCTTTAAAGTAGAGTCCGCGCGCGATAAGAATGGTACAGTGATGTCATAAAATTAATGACGACACTGCGCACAACATTGTAGGCGGAGTGAACGGCTTTTATTCCAACAAGTGACTGTTGCTAAGGAAAACGCGCCGTTGCCAAGTGGCATGTATACACGTGTATATATATGTAAACGATCCGTTTTGGCTTACTGCGCATTCCGTGTTTAATGACATCACTGTACCATTCTTATCGCGCGCGCATTCTGTGTCACGCCTCGGGGGGTCACGGAGTTCGTGACACTCTAAAACAGGGGGAGGGGGACGTCTCCAAAGATTGAATCAAGTGATTTAGGGTCACTTGCACAACTTTCTAGACACCTACTTAAACCTAGTTTAGAATATTTCTTTACCAAGGGGCAGTGTAATAATAATAATAATTATAATAATAACAACAATCTCTAGAAGAAATATTTGATGGATCTGATTAAAAAAGTTTATATAAAGAACAGAATTACCTCTATGAATGAACCTTTTATTATGTTATTTTCTTATTATTAGCACAAATTTAAATCCTAATATAAAAATAAAGACATTTTACAAATCAGTTGTTGCACAAAAATGGCGAAATTTATTGTTTTACTGTATAGTTAATTATTCTACTAATTTTACAATTTTACTTTAAAGTAAATAATTTTGTATAAATTACCACCATTTTTCCTGAAAAACTAGCCTTCTCATAGTTTATATCTGGTAAAAAAATAAGACATTTAATCCAAAATTTTACCAAGACATATACCTGAAAGTAAATAAAGTAAATACAGACAACAACGTTTTTAAACTTAAGAGTATAACAGTGTTTAATGACATAAAATCAGTATATTAGTCTTTTTTTTTACCAATTTCGCAACTCTAAGATAAATTTAACTTTGAAGGATAAATATTTGGTATAAAAGGCCATTTTTTACCAAATATTGGTAAAAATATCTTGAAATGGTATATTTTTCTTACTTTGTTGCTTGGGTTAAAATTCTGAAGCATTTTTGTAAATCACTCTGTAGAAATATATTTCTATTGTATGTTATTTTAGTATTTTGGGATTTGATACTTTGAAGATCCTGGGTAACATCTCTGTTAATGATTGAAACACTTGACTAGAAATTCCCTAAAAAAAAAGAAAAAATACCTACAGATCGTTCATCCATTTTGTATACACTTTAAAGTAGAATTTGTATTTTCCTATGGCCGTGCCACTCTCGGATAAAATCGGTATCAATCGTTGCGTTTCTAGGACGCCATGGCGCAGTCGCAACTTATTATTTAGTTGAGTTTTACCTTTGTAAAGAATTGGACAATTCTTGAGCAAGAGAATTAATCAAAATTCTGTATTCAGACTTGGGCAAGACTTTAGCAAGAATCTTGACCTACTCTTGTGCGAAAAACGCTAGAGTCCATGAGCGCGCACCTCTCCCGAAGTATCTTTAGCAATTCTTTGACAATACTTGAGCAAGAATCTGTCGACAGTATCTTGTGCCAGAATTGTCCAAATCTGGATGCAGTTACTTGTTCAAGAATCTTGTGCCAGACTTGCTCAAAACTTGACAAAAATTGTTACTAGGGTAATAGTTTTTCTGGTGAAGTTTTTGACCTAGCCCATTTTTGCCAAAATAATAATAATAAAACAGACTTTTAAAAAATTACTTTTAAATTTAAAATAAAAGTAGTTTGTATTTATCTCCTGCAAAAATAAAAAAATCGTATTTACCAAAGGTAACATAAACTGCAAGTTTTTCAAATCACTTCCTCCCCACGACGCCATTTCAATCATAAACCCTTTAACGCACTTAAAAACCAATTCCGCTCTTTTTTCGCACCACGCTATCGTCATTTCTTCGCTCATTTCGTACTGCATTAAAAGTGGGATAGTAAGGGAAGTAATATCGTTTGAACACGCTGTTTTCAAAATGTTCCTTAACCCCAAAACAACGGGGTGTCTACTGTTTATGTCACTTCCTCGCAAGCTGTCATCTGTAACCATGTGAAAAATTACGTGAACTTGTGCCAAATTTGAGTGTTTGGTCATGTAAAAATCTCCCGCCACAAGCAGTTCACTTTCGTGGTTACGATTAATATTATTACTGCCGTTTGACACGACAGGCTCAAAATCTGATTTGAAAAAACGACTCGACGTCAAAGAGATTTTTTCTAGTTGATCCTCGATGTGACTGAAATGAAATTCGGTGCTGGCTTCACAAACTTCTTGAAAATCTGAAAGAAATATAAGTTTTTAACATGAATATAATACTGCTGACAACAACAGAATACTTTCCCCTAAGTCATTTAAAAAAAAATAAAAAAAAACATTATTGAGTTCTTTGAGGAAAAAATATTTTTACCCCCTGGACTCTATCCCGATTTTTACCAAAACCAATCCTTACCGAATATTTTTGATAAGGAACCCATGGTCCAAATTTGAAGTATTTAGCTTAAAGCATTCTCGAGTTACCGTGGTTACAATTGTTTTTACCAACGCAGAACTTTATTAGAGGAAAGTAAAATACACGGACGTTAATTTTTATTATACCTATACCTCGGCATACACACATTTTGGATTACATACCGTCAAGCAGGGTTAAATCACTGGGTTAAAGCGAATCCAAGCGTGATGGAACGCACAAGCAGCCAAAGACGTAAGTAGTACTCAGGTACGCACAAGCGCGACAGCACCACGTGACCCACGCGAAGTTCCCGTCAAGCCTGGAGATGGCCAACCCGCCAATCTGCACTCGGTTTCCGCTAAGAAGTCGCGTGTGATGTTACTGTCAACCGATCGGCCGCGTGATGCTCATTAGCTTCGAGTCTGCGCGAGAAACTTTTGGCTTCGATTCCTTTTTGCCCCCAGTGTTTCACTTGACCCAGATTTACGGTATACCAAGTGTTAATTATTGTTTTATACCTTGAGTTAATCGGGATCCAATTTTATTGTCTGTCATCAAAACTAATCCAGACAAATCGTTAGAATATAATGCAAGAGCCGTTTGCAATAACTGAGGCGTTGGCTCTGAACTAAAAATAATAAAAAAAAACATAGAATAGAGAAGAAAGTAGAGAAAAACAGGATTTAAACATAAAAAAAGAGTAAAAAAACTGAACTAACATGGTTATTATTTATAATTATATTTTTTTTTTCTTAAAAACTAGCTTAAATAGAAATAAACATAATATTTCCAGCACTAAAGTTATTTTTGTTGGGGCTATTATAAAAAAATACGTTAAATTTTACTTTAAAATAGTGTCACACACTTTCAGTTCGATGCTCTGCGATCCGAAATGTTTAAATTTAAAAATTCAGCCATATAAAATTATGATCTTAGAAGCTTTTCCAAATGGAAAAACAACTGTAACGCCATAATAGTATATAACTGTATTTTTGAATGTAAATAAATCAGATACCGTTTGAAAGCATATTTTACGTATTTTTCAATATAAAATTTTGAATTTAAATATATCGTATTTTTCATTATGGAACCGCAAAAATGATCAAGGTCTCCGTTAAAAAAAAGTAGTACTTACGCTTGTTCATTGTCTTCAACAACACACAAGTCCATAACATTAGCGGATAGTATTCTGATATTGTGCATCTGTTTAAGTTGTGAGCCTAAATGTATAGTGAAACTTTCTTCCAATATAGGTTCTGAGCTATCTACACAATTTCTCGTATCGTGATTTAGATGAGAACCTATGGTTCTTGATTCCAAAGGAGCTAAAGGCGACCTAAAATGAAGAATTTAATATAGTAGAAAGTTAATTTTTCAGAAAACATTAGTTTGAGAGGTATGTATATTTCTATCAAACCAATGATTTCTGAAAAATTTTGGGAAGCATATCGAGAAAAAACGCAATATACTATCGACTATGAAAAGTATACTATGGAATACAAAGCCTTACATATTATCACGACTTGTTTAAACTTACGTTGGTGTAGGTAAGGAACTATTGGCTTGATTTTCTTCTAGCATTCGCATGAGCCATTCCCTATATTCCCTTCTTTGAGCCTCTTTAATTGTGTCCAATTCACTAGTAAGCTTAACAAGTAATAAAGAATGGTCTTCATAGTGCCTGGCTACTAAATCATTAATTTTTGATTCTGTCATGTCCCTTTCCAGTCTGTCCACTGCTTTGTTCATTTCTTCACTTTGCCTAAAACCCTATGAGCTATAGAAATTCCTTTCTAAACTAACAAATTTTAGCTTCAACAAAAATATTTTTTGACAAATTTTTTCAACAAAAATATTTTTGAGAATTTTTTTACTTTGGTCATTTTTTTATGGCCAAAAAACTATTTTTTAGTTATTTTTTTTAACATTTTTTTTAGCCAATTTTATTTTGAAAAAAATACCTTTCAGATAAATCCAAAATCAACTTATTCTTGTCTCCCGTTTTTTGCCTTACTGTTTTTGAATACATGTGTTCCAACTGCAGCATTGT
Organism: Brachypterus glaber; assembly: GCA_958510825.1. Classification (NCBI taxonomy): domain Eukaryota; kingdom Metazoa; phylum Arthropoda; class Insecta; order Coleoptera; family Kateretidae; genus Brachypterus; species Brachypterus glaber. Next base: position 25,598,327 of record OY294054.1, on the reverse strand, counting down.
TTCTAAAGCTGGAGAATGTACCATTTTATGGTAAGCTGTTGCAAATAGTTCCTCATCTGAAGCGCATCTTTGTTCGCCATATTCCGCCATTTCCTAAGATTGTTAAACATAACTATAGCCGTAGCCATTTACCGGGGGCATGCAAAAATTAGTACTTAAAAAAAAAACTCTTTTTAAGTAAATACACACTTTAAACTATTGTTCACCATGCGAAATGTCATGTCGACGCTGTTAATACTCAGTGACTCACTTGGTTTGGTCCATGACTCATGGAGAAGGGCTTTTTAGTGTTTCTCCATGAGTCATGGACCATGATCAAGTGACTCACTGAGTATTAAAAGCGTCGACCCGACATTCCGCTTGGTAAACAATAGTTTAAAGTGTGTATTTACTTAAAAAGAGTTTTTTTTTAAGTACTAATTTTTGGATGCCCCCGGTAAATGGCTTCTTCGATCCAGGCTGTGCTTATAACGAAAAATAAAAATATTGAAAAATAAAAAAAATTATATATTTTTCAAAAAAAATCAAAACAGTTCTTTCCAAATACATACAATCAATTTTTTTAAACTCGAAGCATTCAGTGATGCCAATATTTTTTTAGGGGGACAGAAAAAAAAATCCCAGCTAAAGATTGCGGTTTTCCCAACGTTTTACACAAAATCGAGATTGAAGTTATTGTAGATTTTCGCAACTTAAGAGTGGGGAGTGGCGCCCCCTTTTCCTTTAGCGTAATCTATCATATCATTATAATGATATCATATCATTATAATGAAATTTATAAATTTATCTTAAATTAGGACAAATCTATTAAATGTTAAGTCTTGTTAGTACTTACTTCCTTCATCAGCTTTTCCCAATTTTTTGTAGTTTCTTCAATATTGTTAACATTTTCCCTAGCCTTATTAATTAATGAACTTGTAGTTTCATTTTCGTACTCTAACTGTCTCAGTTTAATAAACTGCTTCAAGTCTTCAGTAATTTCTAGAAATAAAATAAGGACTGGCTATAAATTACGGCAATTATTGTGTACATAATTCCCAAAAAAATTAAATAAAAAAAACTTACAGCAATTTTTTTTGTACTATTATTATAAAAGGAGCTTTTGCAAAATATTATAGTTTCTACCCTATTTACCTCGATTTTTGCCGAAAACAATCCCATCTAAAAACTTTGGACAAGAATCTATGGCCCAATTTAAAAGTCTAGCTCAAAATGTTCTTGAGTGGTCACTTGTTTTCCCAAACAGACAGACTGAGTATGATAGATACAGTAAAAATATTCAAAAATTGATAAAAATTAAGCATCTAATTTGTTTTTTTTATTCAGTTTCCCAGAGCTCTGTTAAAATCAAGTTTTTTTTTGTGGACAGCGACGCGTAATAATTGCAAATGGCAACCCTGTGATTGTTAAAAAAACAACTAAATATCAAGCGTGTAAGCGTGTAAAAAACAGTTGAATATCGCGCGGGTGCCATTGTGTTTTAAAAACGTTTAAGTAAATAAAATAAGTGTTTGAAATCAAATTTTAAGCTTAAAAGATGGAGAAAAAACTTAGATTAACTCCACTGGAGCCGCGCGAAATCGCCAAGAAAACAATGTGTAAGCTGCCTACCTGAAATAAAGGTAAGTGCTCAAATGCATGGATAATTTCTGTTATTAGGTCTGTTTGTTGGTGTTACACTTTTTTGCACGGACATACAGTTTTTGTCCAACCAAATAAGTACTGTATTGGTTTGCTAATTTTTAAACATGAAAAAGAATGTGTTTGACTGTAAATTGCAAGAAAGTCCAAACCAATAAACAGACCTATAATATACAATAACTGCACTACTGAAGACAAATAATCATTATTAATGTGTACAACTTAATTTAAAACCATACAAAATTTGTGCTCAATGTTAAAATATTCTATTTTTTTGCAAATTTTAACTTAATATTTTTCTGATTTTCCTGATTTTAGCTTTAAGCTGATAATATCAAGGGAATGTTCAAGTATTACGTAACGCCAATTTTGTTCATTTTGGACTTTTGCATTACGTAATACTTGAACATTCCCAAAGTAGGTTGCCATAAAAATTAATATTATATTAGTGTTACCAGCATAGTAACAGGAAGTTCTTTTCAATATGCGGAAAATAGAAAATAGTGGTTTATGATACAAGGGTGTAAAATGTTTTTATAGAGATTACAGAGATCAGAAAGCGAGGTTGGAACTGTAATCCCCATCCGCCTAGATCGGTGTCGTTTGAACTGTTGAACAGCCCCCCCAAGTAATTCCATTATTTGGAATTCGTTGGTTTAAAATGTGATTTTTAAAATCTATGAAAAATATTTTTTGTTGTATTTTTTTTTTACATCCACTGGTATTGAAGTATTTTCTCACTGCCGCAATTAGGGGGAAGGGGGCAGTGTCAGAGTGGACAGGTGAGATAATGAGAAAACTTTCACGGGCCCCATCTTGGGGGCCTTCATATTTTGGGGCCCCCTGCCAGAGGTAAGGACCTTTCTCAAAATTTCTTGCTAGGGGTAAAAAAAAATTGTGGGCGAGGACCTTTTTTTTTAGTCATCAAAATTTTTGGCAGAGGTGAAAAAAAAATTGGGGGTGAGGACCTTTTTTTTAGTCATCAAAATTTTTGGTTTGGGATTTTAGTCGGCTTATGTGGGCCCCTAACGGTTTAAAAATCTCACTAGCCTCCGACTGCCCAGTCCCACACTGGGAGGGGGGCTTCTGACTTACCATTTTCAATGTATATAGGTAACTTGTACTTAATTATTAAAATATGGGCTAATTCTCTAATAGATTCATTAAAAGGTACTGTTACCGTATGTTCAATACCATGTTTAGTATTGATGTAAATATATTTACTCGTTATCGGTACCATTTTATTAATATTTTCAACACAGAACACCAAAAAATCTTCTTCTTCTTCTTCTTCTCTTTTTGCTTGGCGTTGTGAAAACGTTTCCGCCAAATTCAAAACTTGGAAATTTGTGTCTTCATCACTGCAAAAGTTTTTGCTTAAAATGGGTTTCGTTGTATTACTAGCACTACACTACGGTTTCTAGCGAGATCTATATACTATACTATCTAATCTACGGCGACGACTATATTGTGGTGAGCTAAAAGCGGTAAGTCTAAGGAAGAAGCGTAGTAGGAATTATATGTTGATGCGTATTTCGTTTAGAAAAGAGAGTAATATAGAAGTAATATTGGGATTTGGTTTGTGTAATAGAACTTGGGTATTGACGGGGAATTGTATGTGTTGGGATAAACTTTGGAACATGTTATTACGAGCAATGATGTAGTTTGGACACTCCAGCAGGATATGTTTTATGTCTTCGGTTTCCCCGCAGGCACATAGGGGAGATTCCACTTGATTTATTCGGTGTAGATGGGATTTCGAGAGGCAATGACCACTTCGTAATCTGCATAATGTTGTAGCATGTCTTCTGGTGAGGTTAAGGTTCCAATACCAAGGTTTACTATCCCATTGCGTAGTGTGCGTGTTGTAGAATTTTCCCGTAATTTGAATGTTCTGTGTCCATTTGTCCTTCCATTTCTGGATTTCTGAATGTGTGTCTTCTGCCTCAAATTCAAGCCAGGAGATAGGTGGTAGCAGTTCATGGTTTGCAACAGCCCCGGCCGCAGCCAAATGGTCCGCCTTGTCGTTCCCTACAATACTTGTGTGGCTGGGTACCCAACAGAAGGACACGCCATTTCCGTTGGATTCCAGTCTCGCAAGTATGTTTTTAATTTCGAGGACGATCTTGTCACATTTAAATGAGGTTACCGGTTCGCATACTCTGAAAAGGGCCGGCTTTGAATCTACAAAAAATACGAAATTCTCTCCCCGACTGTCTGAGATCTCCCTAAGTGCAAGAAGAATGGCGAAGGTTTCTGCCGTACAAATGGTAATAAAGCTTTTGATTTTTTTTGCTATAGAAATGTTTTTCGCGGGAATAAATACACCGACTCCAACACCCTCCAGGCTTTTGGAGGCGTCTGTATAAATCGAGGAGAAACCTCTCCACATATTATTGAAATATTCTTTAAAGAGAAGACTGTTGTTTTCTTGTTTTTTTAACGGCGCCAGGTGCATCTTGCGTGTGATAATTAAAGGATTCAGGTCGTTGTTAAATAGGGGAAATATCTCTGATTTTGAAATATGAGGTTGATAGTTTAGGTAAGAGTCCATAGCGGACAAAATTGGGGGGGGTTGTCTTGCCCCCCAGTACCTTGGGTGGTCATGGTTATAAGAAGAGTAGAGAGTGATCAAATTAGTTATAATGGGATTATTTTGAATAGACAGGTGTTTTCCTACGAACTTCGCTGCTAGTATTCTTCTCCTATAGGATAGAGGGTATTCTCCCGCTTCTGATAATAAAACATTAATTGGAGTGCTATCCATAAGTCTGAGACAAACTCTTAGTGCTTTGTTTTGCATAGTCTCTAATTGTTAACACCAAAAAATAATTCAAAAAATCATGTTTTGACGTTTAATTTAGAGGTTAATCATAACAACCTTGAAAATGACAACGAGCATTATTCTATGTGAAAGAGTAGCCAAATTTTCAAACAGATGGAAGTCTGTTTCTTAGAGTGAATGAATTTTTAGAAAAATATACGAGTATAGTATAGTTTATGATAACAAAATTTGCTTTAAGGGCCACTTGCACTCAAGTTTAAAACTGGAATTATCTCGACTAAACTGAGTAATTTAAAAATGCTGTGTTCTGATTGGTCGACCGTCCACTAAGGGCCATTTTCATGAAAATTGCAATGATATATATCTGGCAATGTTTCCACATAAAAATATTCCTAATATTAACTGCCATCTATCGCAAAGAGACCAAACTACAATGACATATATTTTAAGATTAAGATTTCTTCTTTCAGTTTACACAGCAAAAGAATAATTAAGGTAGATGTCGCTGTGTGATACTTAAATAGTTTAAAAAACCGCTCCAAAGATAATAAAATTCTTTCCTCTAAAATCTTATAGCCCCTAAAAATAACGTGATAAAAATGTAACTCCTGAAAAACATTGCTGCTACCATGGAAATACTTTTTCCTATAGTTTTTTATAGAAAAATACATATGTTACCCACCCTATGAGGATCATCCTGCATATTTCAAAATATTTTTAGAATGTACCTTTTTTTAAAACCATACAACTTTTCCCTTTAAAGTTTTTCTCTAAAATGGATACTTTACTATATATCGACCGAGTCGGCTACGTTGAGACACCCTGTATATGTGACCCTGCACAAAGAAACCCGGTTAGTGTGTCAATATTCTTTTTTTTTTCAGATTTTTTTGTAAAAAACTCTTCTACATAAGAATCCGACAAAAAATACGTAAATTTGACACACTAACAGTGTTTCTTTATGCAGGGTCATATACATATTTTTTTTTATTTAAATTTATTTATTTTTAAATCGCATGACAAAAAAATTGTAGTAAAGGTTTTGATTTTGTTTTGATTTTTTTTAATTTAATTTTTTTAATCTTTTATTTAAATAAAAATATTTTTTTTTACCTATAGGAAGAAGTTTTTTTGTTGGCAGCAGTATTGGAAACCTCCTTAATGAAAATAGCTTATTTCTTGAATGGCCCCAAAAATAAGATTTAAATAAATTGATGCTTAAGAAAAGGAAAATCCTTTTAGTCGAATTAATAGGGACGAGAATGGTTATGAATTTGGGCTTTTAGAAATGAAATAAGGCCCAAATGAAATTAGACAATTATGATTTACTATTCGAAATTCCCGATTTTCGGCATTCTCCGAACAAAACTACTGATATTTGTTCAACTAATGGCTCATGATAGTTGGCAGTGTTGTAGTTAAGTGGATATGAGTAGTGCCAAAACAAAAAGATTGTATAAAAGAAGCCAAGCATTAAAAATACTGACAACAAAAGATCACAAATAGCACCGATGATCTAAGAATATTCTCTAATTATTCTATTGGGAATATTCTTAGAATAAACTTTTATATTTGATATTGTGCTTAAACATAATCTATGCCTATGCATGACATATCCTTATAATTTTCTCCTATCATTCTTCTAATGCATATTCTAAGAAATTTCTGTTAAGAATTTTCTTAGAAATTGTGATATGCATATTCTATGAATGTTCTGATAGAAGGTTTATTTGGATTTGCCGCTGTTCTGCAATACATTTTTGACATCTGCGTTTAAAATTTAAAACTTTTGGCTTAAATAGTTCTCGAGTTATCTTAATGACACTATCATGTTCACATAATTAAAAAGTTCGTGCATAAAATGACGAAAATTTGATAAAAAACCAAATGCATTAAAAAAATATTGGATTTTGTTCTAATGCTCCTCGAGCAAGATCCAAAAACTATTTATTAGGAAAAGGGACAGACGTACAACATGCATAAGGCGGTCACTAATTTTCTTTTTCATTTGGTCTCGTGTATTCTCCAAAACCTGTCTTCTAGTCTATTCTCATTTACCTAATCGAAGCCTGTTTCTCCATTTGCCCACTACCGCCCAAAAATAAGAAATATTACTTCATGCCCATGCTAAAAGGGAATTTGTATTTTTGGCGAAGTCGCCACTGAAAGACAGAGAAAAAGGATTCCTTGAACCAAGGACACGTGTCTTTTGATATGCTAAAAGTCATATTCTTTTGTTTCAAGTCCAGAATTTATTTGAACCAAAGTGAATGTTCTTGAATGAAGAGCACGGGTTTTTGAATAAAGATCCGTGCTCTTCATTCAAGGACATTGACTGGTTCAAAGAAATGTTGGCTTTTAAACAAGAGAATATGGCTTTGAACATATCAAAAGACACCTGTCCTTGGTTCAAGGAATTCTTTTTTCTATGAATAGATGTATGTATAATACGTTTAAAAAATAATTAGAAAAAAGTCGGTCGTTCGTTCTGTTTGGGACTTAAGCATAATCATAGTATATCTAAAAGTTTATTCTAAGAATATTCCCAATAGAATAATTAGGGAATATTCTTAGATCATCGGTGCTATTTGGGAAATCGATATTTCTCGTCTTGTCTTTGATAGTCGAGACTCTTGATCAATAATCGAGACTTCTTGACTATAATAGTCAATATATTGATAAAATTTTTGTTCTTTTCATACACCTGTTATTAAAAAGTTATGAAAATAAGAAATTACTGTATATTAAAAAACATTTCTGAGACACTGTCCAAACCCACTCTATAGAATGTTGAGAGTCTCGACAACTTGCCAATGACAAATCGTAGCAACCTGAAATACTGACATTTTAAAATACTTGTGTAGAAAATTACTAGCCTTGAAGTCCGTTTAACGTACGAAGTAATTGGGAATGAATGGGAAAGTCCTTTTATCGTAAGTGTATGTTTTACAGTGTAGTGTAAATTTAACATTGTGCCTTTTTTGTATAGGCACACTATTTTCAATTGGACAGGGTCGGGCAAGAACTGAACATTTCCATCCACATTAAACATAGTTGACCGAACTAGCAGGGGCCCCACGTCTCCGTGTAAAACCGGAAATGAATAAAAGGGACGCCCTTTATTTTCCTATAAGATTTAAATGAATAAATAATGTTGCTTACGTCTTAGAAATTTTCGTCTTTCAAAATGTAACGGCACGTATCCGGACTTTTGACTTTGACATACGGTGTATTTAAAGACTCGATTAACAATAGTTTTACTCTCTTATTGTATGCCGTACACTGAGAAAATTTTCGTTCAGAACTCGCACAAACAGAAATATTAATGTTGTCTACACGGAGAAAACAGTATAGAAATAATTACCAAAACAAGTTAGGGAACGTTCAAGTATTACGTAACGCAAAATTTGTCCACTTTTGACCCCCACCCCCTTATGTAACGCGGCGTAACATTTTCAAGACCTCCACCCCCCATTTGTTACGTTGCATTTTTTACAAAAAGTAAAGAAATTGAAAGAAAATTTTGCTTTAAGGTTTAAACAGGTTTTTAACCGGTTATTGCTTCCGTGTTTTATAAAAAAATGAAAAAGCGAAATAGTGCCACCCTAATGGATATTAAGAATATGGAAAAGATGTACAAATGGAAAATTCGGGATCGAGTACAAAATAAAGTGGTCGCAAGTGGATAAGTGGTTTTGGTTGTAGGTTAACGATCGATTTAGATCAAGTGACCGGTGAATTGAGGGTAAAACGGTAAAAGAAACTGCGGATGCAGTTTCAATGGACCATGAACATGGTCTGTTTAAAATTCTCTAAAAAATATACACACTTAAATTGCTTTTCCTTTCCTTTATTGAAGTGGGAAAGAAAAATTTACACTGTTTCTTTTTGTATATTATTACTCAAGTCTTTTTTAATGGAAAAGCTATACAGAGTGATTTAAAAATAACGTACTTTTTATAGGGTGAGTCATCACCAAAAAAAATGAAAAGAGTCTCATAGTTCCTAAAAATAAACCTAATGAAACAGTTCTTTGAAAATTCTTTGGACTTTTAAAAAAAATACTATTAACACGTAGAGCCCCTGGCAACTTTTTCGCGACACATGGGACCGATTTTTTTTATTAAAACTACCAATTTGACTAACTTAATGATATGCTGGCGCCTTCGCCATAATTGTAATACGTTTTTGTGAGTAATAATAAAAGTTTTTTACTTTTATTAAAGTGTCATGTGCGATAAAAAATTAAAATATGGACATAGTCATTTTTTCGTTTGACTACTTCAAATATTAATTTGTTTTTTAATTAACAATTTATTTACCAAGATAAGGAAACAAGCAAAGTATTTAAAAAGAAAAGTGTCTGCGATCTTAAAGTGGAAATATTAGATAAAAGTTATAAATGAGGTAATATCCTTTCGCATTTTGTGTTCATGTTTGAATCCCTGGGCAATAATTAAAAACAAGAAGGTTGATTTTCCTCGACGCGCCGTGGCTTTTCCGCTTTTCCCATTTTCACGCCGAGACCTCATCGCCCAACTACCCAACTAACTCGTCACCGTCATCTTTTTGGACAGAGGGAGTTTAACAACTTTCCTAAAGGATTAGATTTACCTTCGTTATCTCACAATTTCATTTTTTACGCTAACTAAATAATCTCTTGGCATAAAACACACAAATTTAATATTTTTACTATTCTTTAAACATTTCTTTATTAGGGGAAGATACCCATTAAATGGGACCCTTTGTCCTATTTAAGAATACTAACAATATTAGGTATCAAAAAAATTAGGCCAAAAATATTTACCTTTATCTATAAAATTCGATTATTCGGTATATGTGCCAAATAACGTGCCATTTTAGCCTGTGTTAATTAACGACAGATTGTTTGGAATTATTTGAATGTAAAAATGGGTTAAAACAGTAAGTTTGAAATTAGTTGCGTCCCTAATCGACATTAAAGTAAGTTTTCCGACGAAAAACACAGTAGGCAAATTTTTTTAGGAAAACCATTTTCCAGTACACTCAGAATCTCATTGGAACCTGTATTCAGTGACGCATCCAGTTTAAGGATAGCTGGCAAAAAACAGTCTAAATAAGACTAGTTTTTGAGGCAGCTCTCATGCTAGTGGCATGATTCTACACCCTCCAACCTTTTTTACTTTTTGTGAGCAGCATTCAATTCTTACTACCTCTCTTCTAACTCCCAGCTCATTCTTCAAAACATCTTTAGTAAGCTTCCATCTTTCCACAAAATAAGCTTTTCCCTAATTCTCTCCAATACGCTTTTGTTTATAACTCTATCTAATGCTTCTGTCTGTTTTTTTAACATATCTTGGCGTTTAATATATGCAAAAAAAATCCGGGAAAAAAAATTAGATCTGTAACAGACCGTCGCTGGTGATCAAAAATTTCCCGACAGACCGTCTGTCGGTCTTTTGGAAAATTTGGGACCACAATAACTCGAGAACGCTTTAAGCTACAGATTTCGAACTTGGACTATAGGTTCCTTATTAAAACTTTTGGACTGGATTTTTGTTTTGGTAAAAATCGGAGTGGGGTGAGGGGGTAATTTTTTAATTTTAATATTTCCTTTTTTTTATTTTTTATCAGTATGGGGGAAAGTATTATTTTGTTGGCAGAAAGATTTTTCCTTGCGGTTTCCATAGACTGGGACGAGCTCATACTGTGTTTTGCGTTGTTCTAGCCGTCTAGTGTTTGTGCTTGGTGCTGGGTTATATTCAATTGCTTCCAAACAACCACCCTAATTAACACAATGTAATTAAATCAATTAAAGCCACAGTGTCCGTGTGGCGGCAGGGATTTATTTCAAATTCTCTCCCAAGACGTTAAAACCCTTCGTCTTACCCCCACGTCGCCACTCCCAAAGCTACAGTATTATCATCATTTCCCATTTATAGGCCAAATTGTAAAATACTGCTGGAAAGATGAAATTATGCTTTCTGCGAAGTTTGTTTTTACTAGAATTGGCCATTCTCTGAAAGTATTGGACATAAAAAAATACACGAAGACACTTAATATCTAGACGTGGAATATTGTTTTATAATTACACAGGCTCATAAAAAATAAAAAACGTCAATTATTCTTAAACTATATTGTTCTTACGTATGTTGAGCGCTGAAAACGAATTTGATAGTAAAAAATCCCGCTACTTTTTTCCAAAAACCTGCAAAAAAGAATATTACACAAGCAAAGTTCATTTTGGGAGTATTCAGTTACTATCCACTACTACCCTTTAAAATATCAGCCCGTGTACATTTATTGCAATTTAACACAGAAAATTTTCGTTATTTGACTTTTTATTAAGTTTTTGTATAAACAAAATATGAATTTTAATTAAAAAGGGGTTCTTTGTCATTAAAAACATGTATCAATAACGTGTCTTGGATGGCTATTAAAACTGACCGAAGCGAGACATGTATTGATACTAATAAGCTTGAGACAACATACCCTTCAAGGTTTATCAGTTTTAACAAGCTGCTTAACCTTGCTAGCAGAAACCACATAACGTTCTGCTTAACTCCATTACTGAAAGATTAACTTATCATATAATACCGTCTATCTGTTGTTGTCAAATCACTCCATCCATGCTGTCCTGACCTTTCTGGACTTATTAGAGCCTCTATTGTTATAGAGTAAAGGCGGTGAATACCCATTTGTTTTTTAAGAGAAAAAAGTTAAATTATATATAGTATTTTTTTAATAGAAATATATTAAATATTGTATGAGGCATATTTTTTAAGTTTCCAGTTTCTTTTTTGAACAATTTTATGGTGGTTTAAGTAAAAAATGTGCATTATAAATCTAAAAAATATTTTTTTGTATTCTTTAAATATAAATAAACATACCTACAAAATTTCACAATATATATATATTTCACAAAAATGTTTAAAAACAAAATATTTTTAAAATTTGAAGGTAGAAAGACCCCTTAAAAAAAAGGTAGGGAAAAATTACATACAATTATTCTTAATTTTTGTTTATGTAAATCCTGCAGTATTTAGATAATTACGATTCCTGCCTATAGCGAATATTTTCCTGCGAAAATATTTTAGCAGGAAAAAAACAAACTTATTTTTCGTATAATGATTAATGAGTTCTTGTTATATTTAATGTATTATCTGCTATTGGTCAGGTCAATATTATACGGCCTGCGTTAAGTTGTTTACATCTCTAGAGTACCTGTATTATTAGAGGAAGGAAAAATTTGCAAGATTGATAGCTTCTAAGATCTATACACAAAGAAAACTGTTTTAGCAAGTATTAAAAATTTAGCTGTAATTACCAAAAGTTTAGTAATTACAACTTTTTGGTATTTATTCCTAAACATACAGGAAATCAAATGTATTGGTGGAAACTGTAGCTATATTTTTCACACAAAAATAAGTTTAGCATTAAAAAAAATTCACGGGGGCGAACCACTATAAAATATTAGTACACGGACTTCTGAGATTTTTGTACTAATTCCGAAATTTTTGACATAAAATCTTACGATTTTTGATTTTTCGCTAAGATTTCTGAAAAATCTTTGAAATATACCAATATTTTCGAGATTTTAGGGTTTAGCGAAAATAAAGAAATAGAGATTTCTCGTCCTATCTCTATTTTGAGAAAAATCGAGACAAGAGTCTAATTTAGACGAGAGTCCTTCATCAGAATTGATCTAGAATTGAGAATTATCGACTCTTGAATTATTTTTTGTATTTTTCATAGTCTTGATTTTCAGAACTCTCGAGATTCGGTTGGTTGACCTAAGTATCACGCGTCGAAACATCCCCTCAATAGACCAGACATGTGTTTATTATTGGCAATGATTATTTATTTCCATAATTTGTATGTAGAAAACTTACCTAAAACTTTTTGTTGAAAGTTGAAACAATTACATTTTGAAAATTTATATTTCTGTGTAAAAATGAACAACGTTCACAGGCTTAAAATCAATGTATTTGAACTTATAATAGGTACTTTTGGTCAGTATTCTTTTGTCTAAAATGTTTCTGCGTGTAAATATAATAACAATATTTCGACCCTCGGCCAATAAGAAAGCTAGTAGCTCGTGAGCCGCCTCTTATATCTTTCTTATTGAGAAAAAGCTCTCTTCGAAAGCACATAAGATTAATAGTAGGCTTTGTTTATCCTATGTAAATGCTATTAGCGCTTTTACTACGCTCACAGTCTGTGCTTCAGAATTTATTTGCTACTGTTATGTACTACCTACATCCAAAAACAAAGTTTCTATAAACTTCGCTGACTGTAAGTTAGAGGGGTATGGATTCAATTTAAAATTGCTAAAATCCCTAATAAAAGTCCTAATAATCATTAAATGATCAATCAAATGCGGAAAAAATTTGATTACCTATTTTAGGATTTATAGAAAAAGTTTCTTTTAATAAAGAAAAATCGTACCAATTTCTAAGAAATCTATTCAAGAATAAAATAGAAGTTTAAAAAAAATCTAATTGACGAAATACCTTCGGGGCAAATAATTAATAATTGTTTTGGATGGATAGTTTTTTTTACTATAATTTTCTTTTATTGATGAAAATTTTCTGGATTTCCTTAAAATTTATATCGCATTCAACGGTAAATTTCTCGATTCTTGATCAAGAGTCTCAACTCTCGACGGCGTGACTCTTGTTTTGTCTTGATTTCACTACGCATCACGGTTTCTTGCCCTGATTGGAGTCATATGTTTTTTAACTAATTGTGGGTTGCTGAGGCCGAATTTGGCCTCAGAATATCTATATTACCTATTATAAATGAGATAAAAGTGGTAAAAAAACATTATTTTAGCCCTCTTTTGTTCTAAAATCATGGGAGATAAAAATATTCTAATGCAAAATTTGGATTCAGCGACTCAATATTAGTTAAAAAATACCCAACCTAGAATATGGAAACTTTAAATTCATAGGTAGAATAAATAAGGATATTATGGAAAATAATAAAAAAATATAACAAAAAAAATGGATCCTGTGACAAAACTAAGTAGGGGTAGAGGGTAAGGAGAGGGGTGAATGAGGGGACAAGCTTAGCGCCACGTACGCATGCTAAAAATTGTCAAAAATCATCACTAGGTGGTCAAAAATGAACTAAAAATATGTTAAGGCCTATCCAGAAGCTTGCATAATAAATTGGGATAATTTCTCACCGAGAAATATCGATTCTTGTGATATTCCTGTCTATGTATGTGTAAAGCATGATTATTTGACTCAAAATAAACGAAGTTTAATGAAGATTTCGTGAAATCTATAGTGATTTAATTAAAGTTAAACAGCCGGTGTAATTTAAAAGCAATAAGTTGAACTAGTTTTATAGAACAATTACAAGGGAAAATTAGATACGTTCGAAATTATTAGGCGTAGCTAAAAGAGTAAAGGGTTGGTTGATTTTGTTGGCAACACTTGTGTAAGAAAGGGGTTTGAATTTCTTAATAAATATCTGTGATGTGATGTAATATTGACGTTATGCAATTAGGAAAGTCCTAGGCTATACGAGGCTATATCTATAACGCTGCCTGAAGTTACTCAAAGGCCGCACCTGCCCACACACACACTATCTCATGTGGTAATCCTAGATGAATTTTTTGTTGAAGAAAAATATTTAGCAAAATAATGAGCAAAATTTTTGGAAATGCCAGTTTTTTATGTCTGAGTGAGAAATAATTTCCTATAAAAATCGAGTAAGGTTAAAATGCAATAATAAATGTCAAATTTTAAACTCGAGAGAATTTCAATAAAACTTAAAATCCCATTCAATAGTAATAAAAGCATTAATAATGTAAGTTTAAGACAGAAATACGTTAAAATTAATTATTAATATTTAATACGTTTAAATAAATATTTAATTAATATATATAAATATAATAAAATACAAATTTTTGACACTAGAAAAAATCCTCATGAGAATTTTTTTATGTTTTGTTAATGGATTTATTTATATGAAGTATACAGTTATCAAAAATTGCGCATAATCCGTTAATAAAACATAAAAATCCTGAGAATTTTTTCTACAATTTTAAGAATTGGTCCCCAAGATATTTTCTTCATCGCCAGGGCATTTTTGCGTCGGATTTTTTGGTTTCCCTTGTTCTGCCGGTAATAATAGTTCATGGGTTTATGGCCTTTGGTGTGCACGGGGCACGAAGAGCCCTAATGACAGATATCTAAGCAACCATTAAACTAATTGTACTTTCGAAGAGTCTCATCAACAACTTGTAACAGGTGTAACTTAACCAATTTGCTTTACAGTCCTCTGTAAAGTTTTGTTTTAATCTTTCTTATATGGACGATTTCAATATTTATTTAATTAAATAAATACTTTTTTTCTGTCCCAAAAATTTAAAATTTCCTAACCTTAAAAAATTCTCTATTTTAAAAATTTCGAGGAACATTCCTTAACATTTATAATTCCCTAAAAACTTCAATTTTCTGAAACCTAATATTCTTCAAAAACTTAAAAACTTCCCATAATTTTTGTTTTGTTAACCAGTAATGTATATTGTTGGATAAAACTATCCAAATGTTAAGTTATTACCATGTTTTTCCTTCATTATAAAGTAAACAACCCGGAAAAGTTTACACAACTACTAAATTATTAATGGTAATGTCTTCATTAATAAAATGCTTTTCAGCCAAATAAAATATTACAGCAAACTATAGCAGAAACTAACACGGATAGACGGACGGACGGATGAACGGACAGACGAATTTTTATTAAGAATAGTGTCAAGGTATGGGAGGGGGGAGGTAATCAAAATTTTAACATTTCCAAGAGAAAATTATTTCTAAAAATCTGGTGCCGTAGGCGTTTTTTTTTAAAGCCATACACTATAATGATAAAGTTGTTTAAATTCTTGCATTTAATACTATTTCTTCCCTAGAAGTGTGGTCAAGGGGGGTAATTACCCTCCATTACCCCACCAACTTCGCCCTGTGAAAAGTATAAAAATAAATATTATTTTGGACAGTGTATAAAATGAATAAATCATATTAAAGACGTAAAGAAATGTGGTCGTTAAAGAAAATATTTATCTACTTTGATGATGTTGTTTGTTGAGGCGAATCTTTACGGGTTTAAAGTGAAGATATTTATATATTTGTTGGGTCGACGCTTCGGGGGTAAAATGCCGAAAGACACACTTTCCTCCTGAAGTGTGCTTATTTTCTCCCCAGAGTAAAATCTACGGTGAGATTTGTCAAACACCGATGATTCTTTTCAACAACAACATATTATTCTAGATTAGTCCATTTACTGAATTTGTTCTGTCCACTGAAAAAGTTCGTTTCTACTCAATAACGCATGAGTTATCTACACTATAAAAATAGTATATTACGCACCGAGTACGCGAACCTTTTAACAAGAAAACGCCTTTTCAAGTAAAAAAACTACAGCAGTATCACTTCTTGTTACTTTTTGGGTGATATGGTCCAGTTGGTAAGACGAAAGGGGCAAAAGGTTATAAGAAATTCGTGTAAAAATTAACGTGTACATAAGTACCTTTCTAAAGTTAGTGTTTAAATGAGAATGATTGCGAACAAATTATACACAGGGGTGCAATAGCATAACGGCAGAATGCGTGAACTTGGTGTAAAGGACGATTAAAGAAGTCGTGCACGCACCGTTTCACTACGTTTGTGTCTCGTTAGACTCTTCGCTGTTTTACATTAGAACACTATTTTCCCCTATAGTCAGGCGCAAAATAATAGCTTAAATTAGGCCACCCCCTCCAAACTGACAAAAACAACAAAAATAATATATAAAAAATCAACAAACACGAGGGATGAACCGCTAATAGCTAAAATTAGGCCGCCCCCTCCAAACTGACAAAAAGAACAAAAATAAAATATAAAAACAATTCAACAAACACTAGGGGTGAACATAAAAAGTCCAAAGCAATGCATTAATGCTAAAATACATTTTTTTATTTAAATTTACATTTTTACATTAAATCATCCTTAAATTTATATATAATATGTAAATAATCAATATTACATATAATAAAATTAGTAAAAATTATTATAATTTATAGATGAATTTAAACTTATTTTCTACAGTATGTAAAAAATTACATACACTTATAGGCAATATTACAGTTCTGTTAATAAAAATTCAATGTAAAATTATATGTATTTTTCTCGTAGGTGAGGAGAGTACACTATCCAATGCCAAGCATTAAAATCCTATCTCTTTACGGTTTGTTTCAGTTTCGATTTCCACCCATTTCCACAACCCCCCCCCCCTTGATTGCAATTTGCTTCCGTGGTCGAAATTACAACCACATGGTAATCGCTGATCGCGATTTCCTATCTCACCTTGCGGCTAAATCGCAAGCCTTTTATACATCCCCTTTTAATAATCTCAACAAATCTTAAACTTTACTTTTCATTTACAGTTTACTGGGCGATTTTAAATTTCCGATCAAATTAGTACAAGTTTGCCTTTAAAATTAAACGTCTAAAGCAGCCTTTTATAAAAGGTAAAAAATTGCTTAAAAATACCTCAAAATTATTGTAAATTTTACTAATTAATATATGTAAAATGGATGATTTACATATAAACTAATGTAAAATTACATAAAAAGTATTTTTACCAAATAAAGCATGTCCTTTTGTTTCCAGTGATTTTATATAAAAATTTACATATGTATTTTACCAGAAAATATGTAAAATGTAATCATATATTCTTAATTATTTAACTTTCGAGTTTTTTCAGTGCAAGAAAAAACAGGAGTTGCACATAATTTATAAAAAAACGATGTATGGTAGGCCCTACACGTACAAATAGACCTTATTTATTATAGCTATTTATATTTTGTCATTTACACAAAGAAAATTTTATTTTATACGGTCCCTTTAAGAAAATATTTAGAAAATATATGGCTATAAGACCTCTAAGCAAGTGGTCAGCATTTTTTTATTGTCTTGTATTAACATAACTACCAAAAAACTAGCTAAGAATTAGGGGATAAAGAATAAATAGACATCAAATTCCTATTAAATATGGTGATCTCTTATATCTGTAAAAACTAGGAAAATAGTAAAATTATTTAAGTAAAAATTTGTGTGACATTTGTTGTTGGTTGAGCCCCGCAAGGGATATCCGTGTCCCTCATTTATAATTATAAAAAGAAAAATATTTTTTTTTGGATTTAAATTAATAATAACTATATCAAATAGGTTTGCCTACCGGGTATAAGATTAGTAGTAAAATTTTAAAAAGCATTTTACTAATAAAGTGGCTTTCTTATTTGATTTTTACAATTATGGCGAAGGCGCCAGCATTACTTCTCAAACTGGTTGATCTTGTCTTGATCATTTCTCGACGATTAACTTCTTTTCTCATCTCGACAGATTTTGATTTTCAAGACTCTTGATATTCTTCAGGGTTGGTTCATCAGACGTCCAAATATCCTCACCGTATGCCAATATGCCAATGATTCTTTATTTCCGAAAATTGTTACTTAAAACTTTTGTGGTAGGTCTGTGAAAAGTACAAAAAATTAATCAAGAGTCGGGAAGTACTAATTCTTGTTTAAGCGTCTCGACTCTTAACGACATGCCCCTCGTCTTGATTTTTGAAAAGACAAGACGGGAAATCTCGATTTTTCCATTCTCGGGTAATTTAATTTTGCATACCATAGATAGTGTTTTTAAAATACTACTAATAGTAGTGTTTTTTAGACCTTATTAATAGCGTGCCAAATCTTATTGTTTTACGCATGTTACCCAAAATTCAGCTCAATTTCTATACATTTCACACAATTTTCATATACCTAAAAAAGGAAATTTTCCCAGTCTCTCCTGATGTACTGTATACGTATAAAAACACTATGTACATAGTATTTTTCGTATTTAAGCTTTATAGTTAGCAGGCATATTCTCTGCTATTGTCTGATAAAATTGCAGAAATTGTTTGATTTAACGAAATTTAAATTAATAACGATCGTATATCATTCCACAGCTATAGCTTTTTTCGACTTTTAAACGATCTCAATGTATAACTAATATTCGTTTTTATTTGTATTGCAAGAGTAAATGTTAAATAGGACGAGAAATTCACGTATAAAAAGAAACCGTATATTCCCGTATATTATTTTATGCAAATAATAAATTATATTTCACTCCCTGGAGAAATTTTTCCGCTTTTCCCACTACAGGGTGATCCAAACTACGTTTTCAGCAACATACGACATATCGAAGGGTTCGTCCACGGTGTCACTATAGTCGTATTTAAAAAGTGCAAGTCGCTTGCAAAACAACTTTACACTAGGATATTTCAAGAACGCTTTTACACAGAGACTTAAAGTTTGGGCCAAAGATTTTTTACGTGGCAATAAACTTGCAGTTATGAGTCACATAGTATGTGTGTGTTTATGTATCTGTGTTTATTTTCGACGTTTATGACTCACAACTGGATTCTCGCCGGGCTATGATTATCAAACATATAGAAACTATTGCTATACAGTGTGTCTAAATTTCGGTTTCCCTTTAAAGTTGTAACTGCTTAAGATAGCAACTTAAAATTTGGACCACGTAAATAACAGAACCCAAATTATTTTTTCGGTATAAGGAAGAAATAAGAATTGTTTAAAATTTTCTGCTGAAGCGGTACTTCCTGAAGAAAAAACGTGTATAATAATGGTCTGTGATTATGGAGCAAGAGTAGGCACAAGGATTGTCCCAGATATTACCCCCCCTCGTTCTCAAATTAATATTTCTTTCACCTGAAAACTATTAAATTAAATTCTTCTATAAATTATTAAAAGTTAAAATGGATTAATTTTAAGCAGTGCAAAAATATTCAGGAATCGCTTAAAAATTCAATGACATATATTGATATACTTTAACTTAATAACGACAGTTAATTTTCAGAGGGTGTTTTTTTTTGGCCCGCATTATGAATAATTTCGGTTGAATTTGAAAAAATAATGAAGTAACGTCTGTGTTTCGTGGAGTGACTATAAAAAAGGGTCTAATTAAAAGTATTTCAAGAATGCCTAGCTTGATTGGTAAGCGGTAAGCGATAGGAATTTTATAAAATCAGTAGCGGTAACTAAATTTTAGGTTAAATTTTACAAGGTATCCAAATGTCAGGAAGAACAGATATACGAAGTATTAAGTTTTTAAGGTAACTTTGGAATCGCTGGACCAGCTAACTAAATGTTTGAACCAACAATACTATTCTTTTGATAGGGTTAATTAAACCATATGATATAGTCAATGCTGCATTTAATTTGGTTTAACAATGCCAAAATGCACTGTTCTGTAACGGGTGCGATATGTAAAATCATCTGATTGTCACTTCCCGACCGCTGTCATGGCAACGGGTGGAAAATGAGCACTAACTTCAAGCTAGGTCGTAGGAAATCAGTGTTTTACTACGACCTAGTTAGTAGTTAGTGCGTATTTTCCATCCGTTGCATATGACAACGTATGGGAAGTGACGATCAGCTGATTTTGCATACCTGTCAGAAATTTAGTAAAAGTCTAACACATAACCTTAAATTGAAAAACCAATTTTAAGATAATTTTTGAGTTTTTTTGTTGTTCAGGTGTAGGTGTAGGTCGTAGGAAGAATAGTATACGCACCTCGACGAAAACAATTTCAGTGCACATCGAGTGCGTTTTTTACTCGGCTATGCATCGTAAAAAAACGGACTCTCGTGCACTAAAAACTAGGTTCGCGTACTCAGTGCGTAATATACTATTCTTTTGAGTCGATAGCGAAACATAATGTACGCCTGTGTGTATAACTGAAAGCTCGGAAATATTGCTAATCGGCAAGTCTCCGTTCTCGCTTCGCTTCAATAAATCCTAGCTTATCCACACCTATATTATGTATTTTCAATTTCGTCATTCGCAGAGGTATTTCACCTATCAATTATATACGCTGAAAATGCCTGAAAATGCCTGCACAGACAGAAATTATCTCACTTACGCAGTGATGGACTGGCTCTGCAGTTTACCGGTCAAATGCCCATAACTCCGAAACTAATCATTTTTGGGCACACGTGTGTATAAACTTTTTAGCTCAAAACAAATCATTCTATAGTATAACAATTTTTTTCATACAGTGAAAATGAGGGATGAAATTAAATTTCTTTCAGAATTTTCGACGATTTTTACCTCTATTTTTAAATATTCATATATCTCGGAAAATAAGCATTTTTAAACATATATTTATGTAAACTTTTTTAATGAGAATGATCAATTATACAAAGTTCTTGTTTAATTTATTTAAATTTTAACAATTTTTTTCATCAATATTTTAAAAAAATATCGGTAACTGTCAAATAATTTATTAGTGATTTTTTAAAACACTGGCTTGTAGAATAATTTATTCTAAGAAGAGAAAAAGTTTATATAAACATGTATCTCAAAATACTTATTTCCGAAGATATGGGCATTTCCCGGTAAAATGCAAATCCAGTCCGTCACTGCACGTACGGTACACCTGCAAAAAAAATCCTACTATATACTGACAACCCCCACACCACATGCTCTCAATACATTTCTGTTTTTCTTATTTTCGCACACATTCACATTACATTCTGCTATTTCCAATTATAAAGGCCTGTTTGGCATTTTTTTACTTGTTTCATTCTCCTCCTTGCATGTATATTCGTCTAGATTACAAAATATTTTCTAAAACTTACTCCATTTTAACCTTACTAAAATTATTACAGAACTCCTGAATTTTTTTAGTTATCCGAAATATCCGGGTTATGTGTAAATATTGGGTTTATCCGAATTGAAATACGTCAACAAAAACACTTCATTAATTAATATTCATTTAAATCCATGCCTCCTTAAAAACATACATATGAGATTGAGTGTTCATAGCATTTTTTGATCAGAATGTCATCTTTTACAACATGCGCTAAAACTGAAAATAAAAACAATTACGTTATGTTATTATTTATCAAGTTACCACTCATAAATTATAAGGATGTTTTTCCTGTCATCTTGAGTTTTGTGGAAAGGAAGTAGAGTTTAAAAAGAATGGTTATTTCATAAATAAAAATGAAGAAATAAATTCGTGTCTTAATTTGATAATTTCCCGGTAAGAAACAGAAATATAAAAGGAGATCCTGAGATGAGATCCGGAACAGTTTAAATTCCATGTAATTTTTGGGATGATGTTGTTTTTCAAGTCCCTAAAGCAGGAAAAATACCATTGTTAACGAGGTATATTTGCATAAAAGAAAACCTCAGACAAATAAGATTTACGCGATTTTAAATTCCCCTCGTTTTGTTAATGTATTTATTATTTGAACGTTTAGTGTTGTATAAATTATTTTTTAGTGTATCATTTTAAAAGCGCGGTATTGCGGAAGTACGTTTTACCTGCGGCTTTCTTATTCCGATTGCGAGGGCCATTTAGAGAGACAGCTTTATCTCTCCTCGCAAAGCTTCTCTAACCAACTTTGCTTGCTGATAACAACACAACTCAAAACAGGGACGTAACCTCACCAATTATTTAATCTACTTTTGCTTATTATAAGTATTCTTCGCGGATTTACAGATGGAAGATTATCTAGGGTAAAGAACATAAATTTGATTAGCTAAAACTTATTTTTTACACAGCATACTCGATTTTTTTAGATAGAAAAACCTAAAAATACAACCAAACGTTCATTCTAAGTTTGTCCGTCAATTTTTCAGTAGTATTAATTGTAATAATTAAAGCAAATTCACCATATCAGAATGTGAATTTACAATATTTATTAAATTAACCTCAATAATACTCGGTTTAGTAAAATTTCAGCTCTTTTCCTGTCGGTACAATAATTTTGCATTAAAATTCATGCATTTTGTCCAAAAATCCGGCACTTTTACAGACAGTCCCGAAAATTACCATAACTATAGCTTACATTCTACAGAAGATAGCAGCAAAATTACCAAAATAAAAATTCACATCTTTACAGATAACAGTGAATTTACAGTGCTGATTTATATTTACCACTTTGTTTGCTGGTAACATATGACCTACTTTATTTGCTGTGAAATTACCATATTTTTATTTACAGTGTTGTAACAACTTTGAGGTATAAAATACCAATTTTACGATTCTTCTAAAACATTATAACGTTATATAAAATACACTTAAAATTGTAGATTCATATTATTTAATAATTTTTTTATGATTTTTGTAATTTTTGTATCTAAAGGGGAAAGTATACTTTTGCTGGTACCATTATTTTGTAACGTATCAATTTGTATTGATCCCTCAGTCGTTTTTTTTATTTTTAATGACTTTTTTTAAGACTTAAAATGTTTCACCCTAGTAAGCATATATCTGAGAAGATAGCCTGATCTGATTAGAGTCATCAATAGAGCCATTGGTTTAACGAGTCTGCTTGTTTTCTCCCGTATTCTTTTTCTGACTGCCCTTGGGCCCGTTTTGGAGCTCCGGTCATCTAATGTGTGCTTTTACAGCTTATTCAACAAAACTCTCTTCTTCGCAATAAAACATGCCAACAAATTAACTACCTACACAAAAAGAAATCCCTTCACAGATTAAGATTACACAATCACACAATAAGTTATGTAAAATGTCATAGAACTTATTGCTATATTTTTAAAATTTACATAATATATCATGTATCATCACATAGTAAATTGTATAATTTTTAAGTTTCACATAAGTTATTACGTAATTTTTGAGTTTCACATAATATATTATGTATTTTCACATAATATATTATGAAATTATACAGAACATATTCTCTGGAAAACTCACATAACTTAACGTTGGCAATATTCTTACAAATATATTTGTCAGTGTTGATTTTTATCCCAGTACACTAAAAATTTTCTCTTATTTTTTTCCAAATTTTTACTAATTTTTACAATTTGTTATTTGTTATTTGTAAAAAGTTTAAAAACTGATTTTCATGAAAAAAATCTTTGTCAGTCTGTGGCCCACCCACAGACTGGGTCTGTCTGTCGGTCTGTCTGTCTCTTTTTCGGTTTGTCTGACGGTCTGTATGTCGGTATGCCTGTCGGTCTGTCTGTCTGTCTGGGCTGGGATTGTTTGTCAAAAATCGGGATGGGTTTAAGGGAGTCAGAAGAAGGTAACAAAAAATAGTTTTCCAAAATTAATATTTAATTTTTTTTAAGAAAAAAATACATTTTTTAGTTGAAACATCATTTTGAGTGCATGTCGCCAAAACAAATCCGATTGTTTGTTGATTTCACTGCGATTTTTTTCTCTGTGTAACAAATTAACTACCTAATCTCGATTGCCCTGAGAAAACTTTTCGCTGTTTAACGTATTTTCTGTTTTTCGATTTTATTTCTGTCAACAACATCAATATTTTATGTAATTTTATTGTGTTGTTCTCTAAAAAAAACATGGGAGAGGTCAATGTGTAAATGGCTGGGTCTCTAATAGGGTGGTCCCTAATTTTACTTTCCCCTAGGCAAGTCTTGCTGCAAAACTCTTGCGTTAGTATTTTTTAAGGCGTGGATTATGTTATGCAATAATATGCTAACCCACATTGTGAGATGACAGGAAGTTGATGAACTTTTTCCTTAATATCTTTAAAATGCTTAGACTAAAACACTTAGTATTAGGCACTTGATTTACTTGTTTGAAGATTATTAATTCAATTTGCTTAAAAGATATTAAGTAATATGTTCAGCAACCTACTGTCATTTCACAATGTGAGTTAACATGTTATTGGAAAACACAGTCGTTGTAAAAAACATAATTTTCGCGAACGAAATCTGACAACATTTTTAGCACGAAATACTTTTGCTTAAAACAATTTTTTATTTTTGTTATCTCCTATTTTTAGTTATATTTGTTTTTCTTGTAAAAAGCTAGCTATTGCTTTTTTGGCAGCATTTTTTTAGTGTACAAAGCTTGCAGCATGTAATATATACGGGACGTTATAGTGACATCCCATAGAAGTGCAGAAATAGATCTAAAACATAGATTCAGACATGTGACAATATGGCTGTGTAATCAGCAGGATTGCCGCTGACACCAAATGCTTTCCTTACTTACTAACTCTTTGACTGTTGTCGCCCGCATTGCCTTGGGCCAGAGAATCAGCCCCCGCATCATAGAAATATCATCTGTTTTAATCAAAAAGCAGTATCTACATATTTTGATCATTCTTTGCATTGTCACGTTACAAACAATACTTAAGACTTGCGGTCAGATGAATAGAAATTTTTATTTTTGGGCCTCTTTCTCTCCAGAATATTTTAAAATTATTTAAATTAAATTATCATGTCTTAGTATGTGCCCCACCATTTTATCACTTTTCCTAGCTGACCCTTTTCATAATATAGGCTTTTCTTCAAGATGCTTTCGTTTGTAAATATCTGACAATGTTTTCCTTACAATTCTCCTATAGCCCCACATTTTAAAGGACTAATTTTTCGTCCTTTCTCTTAAACAATTTGTACAGTTTTTCGGAATCGTCCAAAGCGGTTATCCAGCGTTAAGAGCATTTTTTCTTCAATTAATTTTTTTCTGGGTGTATGATAAGAATTGTTGAAAGTTTGTTTTCGAGTTATTAGGTCGCACATTTGTCTCGTATAAAATAAAAAAATAAAACTCGCGAGGTAAAGACGGCATAAAGTATAAAATTGCATTTGGTATTCCGGAGAAAAAATATACATTGAAAATTGATGTTTACTTAGTGAAACTTTTGTTCGGCGTAGTGATGAAATAAAAGAATAAATTATACTATTGGTTGATTTTTTATTTATCAATGTTGATTGGTGCACATTTGAGGGAAAAGAACAATTGAAGATAATACGAAAAGAGAAGGAGTAGGGTGAAAAAAATTACAAAAAAAAGTTTTTAAGTAGATAGATTTTCTAGAAACTGAAATTACTAAACTACAATTTTATCATTTCTGTTCTTTTATCTCTAAAGCAATATTTGGTTCTAAAAACTGTTGTTGGTTGTTATCGCATACATAAAAAAATAAATAAACAACAAATCACATTTTGTTATCCCAGATTAAAAAAAATACAGAGAAATATATTTTTCTTGTATGGGTAAAGGTCTGCTCCATACACTGATAAAAAGGATTTTATATGGCCAAATAAACTGTTTTATCAGTGTAGCTATGAAGCAGACCCATGTATAGGGTTAAAGCGATTTTCGGATTCAGCATACCAAAACTACAAGAAACAGTATTAGGATTCTAAACAACATTTTCATGGATTTTTTGTGTTTTAAAACAAGGGTTCAGAAATGTTGGCATCACCCTAAGAAAAAGCGCCGTTTCTTTGCCTTCGAATATGCAAATAGAGTCGGGGTGTCGATTAAAAATCACCATTCCGTTCGATAAAAAAATCACAAATTTTATTTCAGTCGAATGAGCTTAGAATAATGATTAAGCCAGTAACCAACTTTATATTTTTACTTCGGAAACAAATAACTTTCGAAATTTATTATTTTTAAATTGATACACAGATTTTAAATTAAATCCTATTTATTATACTAAAACCGTAGACTTCTACTTAATGGGATGACCATAAATTCGACATGCTAATACTTAGGGGAGTGTCGGGAAAGACGACTCAGGCGATAAAATGAGCCACTAACCCAGTAAAAATGAGCCACTATTCCAGAG
This sequence comes from Brachypterus glaber, assembly GCA_958510825.1. Taxonomy (NCBI): domain Eukaryota; kingdom Metazoa; phylum Arthropoda; class Insecta; order Coleoptera; family Kateretidae; genus Brachypterus; species Brachypterus glaber. Next base: position 25,572,279 of record OY294054.1, on the reverse strand, counting down.
AAAAATTGAAATAAAAAAAAAGACCGGCCTACGGTCCAAATAAACTAACTAAAATAAATTAATTATCACCACACTGCGCATGCTTAGTGATTATATTATACAAAATGCATATGATAACAGGAATTTTTAATTTTAATCTCAATTATAAAAATATTAATCAAATATTCCATTAATCTTTTTTCAATCATCGTTCAAAGTGATATAATACCAATGGTAGATTTACTCTTTGTATTTTAAAAAGAAACTTGCAAAAAATCCGATTTGATCGAAAAATAGAAGGGCTTTATTTCTTTTAGTTTTATTTTTTAATTTATGAAGGAAACACGTAGACACATCTTTACAAAATCATATCGTTTAATATGTTAATAAAAAGATTATATGGGATGAAAATGAAAAGTATCTACAATAACAATAACAATAGATGTAAATATTAGGCAATTAGAAAGAAAGATATAAAAGAGAATTAAGTATGAGGGTCCATTAATGTGCGTGTGTCGCCTTTTCATAGTCAATTATCATACTGTTCACAGCGTGTTTACGCACTAGAGGAGTACAATACGATAGTTTTGAATTTCCCAAAACCGCTTAAAAACGTCCCAGATAAAAAATCTTGGATACAAATTGGAAATTTAAAAATGTCCTTCTGTCCATCCGATGTCACGTTTTTTCTTTGCACGATAACTTAAATTAACTTATTGGATAATTTGTCGATATAATCGACTTCTTAGTAAAAATAAAAAAAATAAATTTCTATAAAACGAAGATCCCTATTAATTCTAAAAATAATCCCGCCAAAAACAAAAAAGTTATAGGGAGTTAAACTTAAAAAAAAACTAAAATAGCTAAAATATGTCGGATTGGATTGTAGGGGGCGCCAATTTTTTATATAAAACAAATTTCGCGCACAAGATCAAAGCAATTATATTTTGGGAAGTATATCGAGAGAAAACGCAATATACCATCCACTGTGAAGAGTATACTACGGAATGCGAAGCATTACATATATTCACTGCTTGTTATACCTAGTGTGCCTAGTCAGCAAAGCTCAGGACTTTTTGATAAAGCTTTTGCTCGAATTGTCCTTTTAGAACAGACAATAGGTTGGGGTCGATCGGCGACAAACCGTAAACAAGCCACAGCAAAATAGTCACTATTCTACACTAATCTACAGGGTGATATTAAAACATTTTTGCTATCCTTATCTATATAAATAGTGCTGGGAAAAAGAGTACAAAATTTTTAATTTTCCTTTCCCAAAAAACGACCTTACAGCCGGTCTCGGTGGTGTAAGGCGGATAGCGTTCGCTTTGTAATGCCGGGCATGAATTGTTCTACACACTTAGTGTTGTTTTTAAAATAACTTTTTGTATAGCCTGTAGCAAAAAAAGGCCTAATTAAGGTCCCCATATTCCAGTTAAAACTTCAGTAAAATTTCAGGTGCGTTTTAAACATCTCACCATGCCTGACTTATGTATACTCCTGGTAAACTTTGTATACCTTAGCCTAAACTCGGCATTTCAGTGCACATCGAGTGCTTTTTTTACTCGTGCACTAAAAACTAGGTTCGCGCACTCGATGCGTAATTACTATTATTCCTGTTATAGTATTTAGTATAAACAAGTCTTTCAGTGTAGGTATAGAGATTTATCTAAAAACGTGTGACTGCAAATGTGAGATTTCGAAATCGTATTTCGGCTGATTTGTAATATTAATGACATGCAAAGTTTCAATTCTGTGAAAGGATTAAAGTTAAAATTAAAAGATTGAAATGGGGGCAAATACATAAACTCCTGTGTCGCTGGCAGCGGGAGAAAAGGGGGGCGAAGGGGGATAAAGACAGGAGGACCGGAAAGAGGAGCAAGGCACGCAGGAAGTAACAGGGCGGCAAAAAGACACATTGGTATTCTGGCTACATGCCATACCTCAGACACCTAAGGAAATAAATTTGCAATAATCTGCATTGTATCACGTTACACAGAAAGAAATACGACGGGGTATTTTTTTCTTAATTTTTAATTTTTATTCCTGAAACAGTTTACACATGTTATTTTTGAAATTTTGTTTTTTTACCCTTCGCGACCTTTTATAAGTATGTAAAAAAATAATTTGCAAAAAACAAATCCATTTTTGGGTCTGTCTATCGGGTCTGTTAGTCTGCCTGGGAAAAATTGTGACCACGGAGAACCCGAGAACGCTAAAGCTTTAAATTTGGACCATAGGTTCCTTTTTCAAAGATTGTTTTTGGTAAAAATTGGAGTAGAGGCGTTAAAACTATTTTTTATTTTATTTTTTCCTTCAATTTCTTTTTTCAAAACTTTTTCTTTTAATTTCTTTTTATTTATTTTGAAATTAATTATAGAAAAAGTACTCTTTGTTGACAGTAGCATTTTTTACTTGTGATAGTAATTTTTACCGTGTAACGCCAAAGCAAACAATATTTTTTCTTGATTTTACTGGAAGTTTTTTTCAGTGTAGGGAAATAAATTTACAATAATCTGCATTATATCACATTAGGGATATTCCTAACTAAATTTGGACTGGGATTTTATTATCAAGAAAATATTTTATTTCTAAAATATTCACTCGAACTTACATTTATACAGGGTGACCTACAATATAAAATATATACCTACATTATATTCTAGGGTCTTATCTTAGAAAATAACTGAACATGTAATTTTCTGCCAAACAAATGAATACCTAGAACAGGTGAGTTTTTATTTTGGGCGGGACATCTTTTGATTTTACTTACATCAGAACTTTAGCTCTCTTGGTAGATGATATTTGATCCATGTCCGTGTATTATTTTATTCTTAAATCAAGGCGCGTCTGACTTAAGTACATATATTCCTTTGTCACTGTCATCAGCGGTTTCAGAACGTTCGCTTACAATATCCCGTATAAAGGAATACCAAATTAAACTAAATTAAAATGAGATAAATAAGGTTAATGAATTGATTAGAATCAATAAATAAACGAGAGCAGACAGTTGACATGTTTGTAATCGTATCGGTAGTGGCAGTTAAAGATAAAGCATCTGTTTCGAAAAAGGGAGTTATACGCGATGGGGATTCACCTATTCATTGTATTATTAAAGCAAAGAAGAAATGTTCGGGAAGATATGCAATGCGTAACATTTTGTAGTATACTATTTGCAGTAAGTTCCTGCCAGTAACTTGCGATATTTGTTTCCTAACTTTACTAAAAATACTGAGCACCTTCACAACAAGCTGAAAATTTCAAAAAACTATATAGTCATAAGGTGTTTTCTACCAAAAAATGGCATAAAAGCCAGATATTCACAGCACTTCTGTCATATTTTTACAAATATTGGAATGCACGTCAAGCACCTGGACCTGATGTCGAAAAAATTCAAAAATAATTTACAAAATTAGCCCAGGTGCCACCATTAAAAACTTCACGGGCTTTCCTGTTAAAAAACAGACTTAACGGCTAGTAAAAAAATAGTATCAAATAAATATAGTTGTCTAAACATAGGATATTACATAACTAAAGGAAAGTAGAGTTTTTCGTAGCCTGTGAGAATGGAAAACACTTACTACTCGAGTAATGTACACTATTTTTCCTACAAAAGTAAAACGCACATGCGAGGCAGTAAAGAACGCAGTTCCAAAACTCGTAGAAAAAATATTATTCAGTACTTTTGTGAAAAGCTGCGAAGAGTATAATAATTCCAGTCGGATAAATAGTGCGCTAGGTGGAAACGTATAAATGAGAATTGCTAACTGTATTGAGTCTCTGTTCTACCTAAGCCCCCTGATTTAAATAAAATCCGTAAGTATCGCGAGTAAGAGACGGGGGGATGGCCGGAGGGCGGGTGGCATTTGGCGGCGGCTAAAACGCGGCAACTGAGTAGTTTATCAGCCACCTCCGTTCAGTCAAAAAGACACTGATTGCATTTTTAGCCGACTTTAAAAGAGAATACTATCTTATATACGCAACGAGAAAAAAGTATTGCGTCCATACACACAAAAAAAAATTGTAGGTAGGGGGCCAGTTTGATCAAGGGCGCCAAATTTGGTCTTTGGCTCCCCTGTTTAAAAAAAAAACGTCCAGCCACATGTCTGTCAGTCTCTTCGGCAAAAATTGTAACCGCGATAAATCGAGAACGCTTTGATAAATACCTTAGATTTTGATTAAAGGTTTCTTTTCCAAAGTTGCAGGCTGGGATTATTTTCAGTAAAAATTGGGGTGGGTCAATGGGTCAACGAAAGATAAAAACTAAATATTACTTTTCTGACAGCTCGTTAAATATTAAACACATGACAAAAATTGTTAGTGTATTATTTATTTTAATTTGAAAATCTTTTTTCAAAAAAAATATTATTTTCTGAGACAATTTTGGTGATGCGTAACTTTTTTATCAGCTTGTATACCTACCATTGAATTTCGGCCGTCTGCCAGCATTTGATTCCACCTCAATGAGTCCCAATGCTTTAAATGCCACCAATACCCCATCAATGGGGGGGACCAAAGGCACAAAAATCATTGCGGGATAATAACATCAAACTCATTAAACGTGGCGTTTTTATCAAAACGGGACATTGAGATATAATGTTACAGAAAAAAACAAAAATATTGATTTTTTTTTACTTTTTTTTATAAAATTATGCTATAGGAGAATTTTAAAGATAAAATGATCAGATAGAGTTATAAACGAGAAATTATTGGGAATAATTGGGGAAAAGCGTATCCTAAGGAAATGGCTAGTTGGGAGAAGCGATCAAATGGTTTGTCACATAGTATAGTATGTCATAAATGACATGAGAGCTAAGTCAAAGATATTTAGGTAAGCGAGTTGGCAGTTAGCAAAAAGGTAAGCAGGACTAGAATGAAATACTGCTTACAAATAAAAAAGGTATAAATATTTTAGGGAAATGAAAGGATTGGGTAGAGTGAGAAGGAGAGCTGCCTAAAACTAGTGTTGTGGCACTCTCATTCATGATGATGATTTTTTTGTATAAAATTATCAATTATGATAAAAATCTCGATTTTTATCCTCTATCTTAAGGTCCATTTTCTCGTGAAACATCACAAATCATTTCTGGATAATAACATCAAACTCATTAAATCAGAATAAGAAGCAGCGGTGCTTTTTACGGGGCTTTGTAAGCTTGACTGGTTAACTGAGTAGTTTCGCGCGAGATCCATCGAAAGAAAATAAAATAACCACCGAGATTTAACAGCCACTAATTTTGTTTTCCCTCATATCTCAAGCTTTGAAAGCTTTGATTTAGTGTTAAAATTTAGTCATTTATGTGGATACAATAATTTATTGTCAATAAATGTAATATATTATGTTTTTGAATGAAGATTCACGCTCTTCATTTAAGGACATTGACTTTCTTTCAAAGAAATGCTAGTCTTGAAACAAGAGAGTATGGCTTTAAACATATAGAAAGGCACCTGTCCTTGGTTCAAGGAATCCTTTTTTTCTGTGTATAGTTATAAAAAATTCGATGAGTGTAGAATACAATAAAATGATAATTCAGGAACTATACGTGTTATCCTGTGTCTGACGGGAAAAGGACGTCGTTGCGGCGACCGAAAGGTCAATTTTGTTGACGTGTTCATGAAGTGACTGACCATAGAATCAGGATCGGGAAGATAGAGGGATGAATCTTTCGAATTTTGCGGTTTTGTCAAATCCTTTTACAGAATGTGTCAAATCAGAAGGATTATATCATTTTATTTTATTGCTTATACAGTCAGTAGTAGGTAAAGAATAATTTACACTGCAAAAAATGTATTAGTTTATGAGAAATAGGTAATTTTCTTTAAATCAGAGAACCCTAGCAGAACTCTTCAGTACTTAAAAACCGGTTTTGCTGATGCAAATTGCGAATGCTTGTATCTAGGCCCTATAGATTTTATATTACACTAAAAAAATGTTTCCGGTACGAATAACCTGCAATTTAACCGGCTATCGGTACCACAATTTTAAAATAGTTGTAAAATCAAAATTTTAAGGTATTTCAATACATACCAATTATCATGCCTCTAGATTAAAACATTTAAAAGTTATTGCAATAATAATAGTAAACATGCAAAATAAGTCACTCCTACTGGAAGATATTATTTATAAGTTTATTGTCACCTTACAAATCTTACACATTTGGAAAATTGATACTTTAAATTATTGCCTTAGAAAGAAAAACAGGAAAAAGATAATAACACATTATTTTTATATTGAATACGTATATCTATGGGACTATTGAAAAGGAGAATAAATGAATAAATAAAATATAAAATAAATTGAAAATTGAGTAAAAGATGGATATCAAATAAAAGACAAAAAAGTGTCTACACTATTAAAAATACAGCACCCATTTTCATCAGCTTTTTGTTTTTTGCGTTTATCTATTTTAAGGGCTTAAGGCTAAATACTAGCATTTTTTAAGACAAAATTGTTTAATTGACCTTGTTTTAAGATATGATAGTTTAGAACTAAGGCATCGATACTAAATTTTTACCAAAATTAGTTTTTCTTTTCCCAGTTGCTATAAATAAGCATTTTTTAATGATTTAAACCTCGATTGCTGTTTAACTTCCCAACAAATTGTTCCTAAGCTCAATTTTTAAGAAAAATAGGGAGGCAAATTAGGGTAAAATAAATGTAATGACAAAACTTTTAATATCTATCCTTGCGTCTCTAAAACCTCGGATATTAATAGTCTCGAAATCGCCCGAAAAAGGAAAATAGAAACTTACTTTTAGACGGCCATACTCGAGTATATTTAATCGGTACCAGTTTTTTTAGATAGATAAATTCATTTCATGCTAGTAAAACAAAAACAAAAACATCACTTTTGGTGGACAGAAAACCAAATAACCTCAGAAACAATTAGAAATTTTCTTAATTCAAAATTTTGGAGCATTACTTTTATCGTGGGCCACGATTGGTGGCTGTTTAAAAATTATTATTATTGCATTAGGGTGACCCACCAAAATTTCAGATTGAAACGTTTCATTTAAATTCGTTGATTGTGGTAAAAGTATCATCCTGATTTTTTTAGAATTTTTGAAAAAAATCAAGAGCGCCAGCCATTTCTATCTAAAGATAAAAAGCCATGAAAATTAAAACTAAATTGCCTAAAACCCGAATTTATCTCTTAAAAATGTTAAAAAAATTGAATATTATTTTTATTTATATCCAATAAAAAAAGGGTCTTAACTTTAAAAACTTATTTTTTATATTTTTTTATTACAGTGTAGGTTAAAAAATATATTTTGTGATTATTTTAAAAAAATCTTATAATCGCACATTGAAAGGCAATATGCAATGTTCTAACATTTTGTCAGGCAGATACAAGTGGAATGAGAGAAAACCAGCCGAAAAGATATGAAATGCTCCGCATTCCATACTGTACACTCTTTACGGTGAATATATATATATTTTTCTAAAATATAATTAAATGTTTTCTAACAAAAAATTGATATACCAACTTGAAATAAAAATTGTTTTCCCATTTTTTATTCTTTGAAAACTAGTGTATAACTTTAATAAAATTTTTTAAATGTTTACTTTTACCTAGAAAAATCCCATATTAAAATTTTGAATGCTTTCTTTACACAGAAAAATGTCTGTCTGTCGGTGTGTCAGTCGATCTGTCTGTCGACCTGTCTGTTGATCTGTTTTTGGGTCGTTGATCGGTCTTCTATCAGTCCGTCTGTCGGTCTGTCTGTCGGTCTGCCTGTCGGTCGGTCGGTCGGTCGGTCAGTCGGTCGGTCTGTCACGATCACTCGAGAACGATTTGAGCTATTTTTCAACGCATTTTCTTCAAAAAAAAAACTTTTTTTAGGAAGAATATGTGAAATTGGACCTGTACTGAAATCTACGAAGAATATAAGAAGAGAAATAGTTTTCCCTAGTCCCTTTTTAGGTTAGTAAATATTGTGGTAAGAGACAGGCAATGGGGGAAAAGATACCTATTCGAAATAAAATCTTCGTCAAAGCTTCTTTCTATTTTTTTATCGTACGTTTCCTCGAAAATATAATAAATCGGCGTTCAAGTATCTTATTATACTATTCACAGCATGTAGTGCTTGAAAAGTATTATACGATAGTTTTCAAATTTTCAAATTCTTTAAAAATAACCCTTTTATATAGATATGTTTATCGAATTCTGATCAACTTTCAGTTTTGTTGTCCGTCCCTTCGTCTGTCCGTCCGTGTGTCACAAATCTTGTGTACTCTTGTGTAAATACGAGAATCAAAATCAAGATTTATCATCTTGACTTGTCTCAATTTGGAGAAAAAATCTAGAAAAGAGTGATATTCTTGATCTGGTATACCATGGGGATGTTTCGTCGCGAGTCAATATTCTTGATCTGGTATACCATGGGGATGTTTCGTCGCGTGATACTTATGTCAACCAACCCTGTAGAATCTCGAGAATCTGTAAATCAAAATCTCGCGAAATCAGACCAGTTAATGATCAAGACAAGATCAACCTATTTCTTGTCTTGAAAATCGAGACTCTCGACAATCGAGAAGAGCAGTTCCGTTTCTCAACTCTTGAGTAACCCTAAGTAAACCGGGTGAAAACGCAATATACCATCCACTGTAAAGAGTATACTATGGAATGCGAAGCATTACATATCTTTATGGCTTATATTCGATTATGCCTCGAAAAAATAGAAAATCTATATTATGTTTGATCGTAAAAGAATAATAAGAAAAAGGGCGATATTCAATAAACATATCATCTATTGTATCGATTTGAATAATGCTTAAAATTTGTTTTTAATATATTTTATTGTTTCATAAATTATGTATAAACATAAAATACCGTTTCTATAGGGTGGTCCTCGGTTAGTTTTTTATATAAATAAACACTTGAGGGCTTCAATATTAATTTTTATTTTTTTTTGTACTTTTTTAATTTTAACTTGCCTCTAAGGGGGAAGTAAATTTAATTAAAGGCAGGGGCAATGACAAAAAATAATGCTTTGCTATGAAGCAATAACATTACACTATGGCTGTTACGAATGTGAATATATAAATTTGCGTTTTAATAAATGTCTAGCAACGTTTTATGATACAAGATGAAGAAATTAAACGTACACGTACCTATATATATATCTATATATTCCATGTAATTCGTAAGCATAGAGATGACTTGAACCATTTATAGTAAACCTATTCGCATTGGCGTAACCAGTCAGGG